>WOGO01003857.1:0-13843 GCA_015342085.1 Leptinotarsa defecta | reverse complement strand
GTGGAGTAGTTTTTTTCTGATAGGCGTCATTCCATTCAACCTACTGTGTAGGTATATCCAAGACGGGCTTGAACATTTAAAGTTAATTTCTTTAGATTTGTTTACTGCCTGTCTTCGAACATATCCCACTGACTAAGAAGATGGTTTTTTCATTGATATTTTTGACTTTCGTTGTGACTTTTGTAGTCTGGTCTGAATCCTTTGAATCCACATGATCGAGCAAAGTCACTACAATCGTAGAATAGCTTGAATATCGTAAAATAGTTCACCCATACCACCCACTTGTTTTGAAAATGAAGAAGCAAATTAATCCAAAATAGGGAGTCTTACAGGTTCGAACTTCCATTGTGAAAGAGATCTTAACAGATGTAAAATCTATAGAAAAATAAAATAAAAATCCCAAAATTCCATACATTTCGAATATAACTGGAGATTCAAATTTGTTTTTGCTTTGTGTTTTAATAGACTCCGGTCTCACATTATCTCCAAATCTCATTAGACGAAAGATAGTAAGTATCTTAATGAAGGCAGGCTGGGAATTAAAAAAAAAAACTCATGTTTTCATATTTCATGACCTCACTATGTATGCCGACTTAGCCTCATAGGAGTGGAATCATTATGTACTGTCATTAAATTTGTCATGATTTATGTTCATTTTTGTTGGCACTGAATTACACAATAGTGGGTCTGTTCAGAGCAGCTTATCGGACTCGTAAACGAACATAATAGTAATAGAATTCAATATATACTTGGCTCTATGATTTATTGTATTATTATGTAAACTTCTACGGTTATTTTCAATGTAGTGCGCCAACGACTAGAATACATACATATGAAATTGTTTTTGTTACTGTAAAGTGTCAAAGTACTATCGGTTTTCTTTGAGATACGATCAGATAAATACGCTGCGCGTTTTCAAGAGAGAGTAGAACAATAGTATGTCATTTAAGGAATGAGCATTCGATAGTTTCTCGCACTGGCTGAGAATTATAAATGCAAAACCCTCCCATAGTGTGGTTCACAAATGCCATTTCGCAAAATTTGATTTCGCCTACACAGAAAATTATGCTTGAAGTATTATTCGATTCGTAATTTCACCCAGAGTTATTTACTATCTTAGTCAAGTTTTGCCAACAAATAGTTAAGATTTAAACGATTAAAAATTTCAAAAAAAATTCTTAACGAGTTAAAAATTTACTAATAAAAAGTCTTGCCTCCAAAGCTATTGAATCAACATTTATAGTTTCAACTGAACAACCCAATAAATATGAATATCAAGAAATAGAAAAAATTGAATGCTTCGTAGATGGTTATAATTTTCCTGAAAAAAAAAATTATAGCAATTCTCCTCTAATTATGCTTTTGTTTTCTTGTTTTCTAAATTGAAGAAATTTCAAATTCTATAATTTATTTTGCTTTATTTCGTATTAGCAAACAATATTTGATAAAACACCCTTCTTTATACAGTAGATAACTTTGTTGAGGTATTGTGGGGTTCTGGATATGAAAAACATTTCAACAAACTAAAATATTCTTTGTATTTTGAAACTTTTCTGATTCACGTTGATGATGTCCCAGAATATTGTTTTAAAGAAATGAAAACTGTCTCTGTGTAATCATATTCTCAAGAAGGTCAAGGCATATAAAATACTCAATGAAGTGGGAGATTGTAAATTAAACTTATATGTTTTGAAATGGAGATGATAAATAATGAAATATAGAATAGGATGCCATCAATTATATTATATCGTTTAAAACGATTATGGAAGAGAAATTTTTGAATTATTGAAAAAACCTATTTGCCTTTTTACTTTTCCATCGTTCATGAAAAAGGGGATACTCCAAAATAACAGAAAACAAATATAAAATTGTAAAAAAAACTATTTGGAAAAATGTGCATTGAATTACACTGAACACACTTTTTTATTTCTAATTTTATATTTTTTCTTAACCAAGTTGACGTTTTATGAAGTTATTCTTCCTTTATTCAAAACCAGACCCTCCCTTTTTTTACAAACACTCTGATAACAGGATCGAAAGTTCAATTACATATGGAATACAGTTCACATTAATATTTCCATCTCTTCAAATTCTATAAAACTGTTAGTTTTCCTCCTTGTATTATTTCTCTTGCCTGCGCATTATTTTTCTAAATATCATTACTAAATTTGAGACTATCCAGCGCTGTTTTCGGAACACCCGGTTTAAATCTAGTAGATTATCGAATAAAAGGGGAAATCAATACTTACACGGCATTGCAAATATAATCTGTATTCCGATTTTCTCTTCCACACAACCGTAGTACTATAACTGTATGAGTAATTTTGTTTAATATAGGATTTTATGCGCCCGTTATATTTTCAATCAGCAGCTTCGGGATGAATAATGAGAAGATGAATTGTTCTGATAATTGGTAATACAACTTCACATCTTCAAGTCAAATCACCTGAATATCAAATAGTAGTATAATCATTCAACTACAGTCATTGTAACAAAATCAAAGCAGAATCTTCCAAGGTACATTTTTATTTATTTTTTTCCATTCTGGAAGCAGACTTTTTTATTCGTACATAATATATTCCAAGCTTCATGGTAAACTGCTCTTATCTTTTCATTACATAATTCCAATATTCTTTGAATTGAAAGGGTTATATTTTTTTTATATTCTTCTTTCCCTTTTTTATCCATACATGTTTTTTGGTGGATATTCACATCCAGCATACTCGTAAGTGTTAGCTGTCATATGTCACATGAGTTTTATTCCTTGTTTCATTACATTCCATAAATTAATTGTGATCTGCTGAATAATCAAGTCGACTTTCTTTACTCACCTGTTTTCTAATTAGTGTACCCACATTGTCTTAGGTAAACAAAATCCAGGTACTCAATTGAGTTGAGTACCTCGAATATTACTTATAGTGGTGTTTACTCATATAAAGGCTAACATTATTATTTATTTTCAGTTTTATTGTATTATTATTTTTTCTGATTGATTCGGCCGTTACTTGATGAAGATCCATAGAAATTTCAAAAACTACATCTCACGATTTGATCTCCACAAACTTTATTTGAAAAATATATCACATATTTTGCTAGAACAGTAGCTTTATCAGGTGATTTGAATACCTGTGCTAGCGAAACATGTTGTGATATATTTTTCAAATGAATTTTGTGGAGGTGTAGTTTTTGAAATTTATTGTATTAGTTTGAAAATGTCCGTATAGGACGAAACTGCAGTAACGATATTTACTGCAACTTACTGTATAAAAGTGGTAAAAAACATATAAAGTTATCGTTTTCCAATTGGTATTCTTACTATTAAGTAATAGCGTAAACAATTAACATGACAAATGTTTATCCAACTCCAAATTGCATCACGTTTTTAAAACTGATATGATTAGATAATTAACAATTTTCCTTGGCCCTAATCGATATTTTTCTCGTCACAAATGGGTGAGAATGTTTTCCGTAAACCGTGATGAATCTTTTCCGAAGAAGATCATCTGTTCCAGTAATTCATATAAGATTCCAATTTCTTAGTAGAGTGGTAAGTTGAAAAATCTTAAAAGTACTGAAATCAGAGATTCATTATACTCTAGAAGTGTGAATACGACACAAAATGGTAGTTTGAATCACTAACAGGTAACTGTCAATTTTTCAAATATTAGAAAGATGAACTATACCAAATAGTATAAAATTCATCTACAGATGACGCCAACCTGCTTGGTGAAACGCGCGTCGAGAAGAGTGTTATATATAGTTCCGTTGTATGGGGTAATGTTTGTGTCAGAACCACATTTTTTCCAAAATTGATTATTTTGGAAAATTGACTAAGAGTAAGGCAAAATTTTCGACAAATTCATACTACAGGAATAAGACAGACCTGTAATTGTACGTGATTGCTCTTCAGAAAGTTCAATGCTTGCAAAAATTCTTACAGAAAATGTGCTTATTTTTACCAGCAGATGAAGTTTCAGATATAATTGAAAGACTAAACAATCAATATTTGTCGCACAAATTGAGAAATTCGAAAAATATTACGAACCTGTCAAGATATACAGATGGTAACTGTAAAAATGATAGATAAAAATTTATAATACATATTATGAAAAAGACTGTTTAAAAGAATTTGGCTTTTCATACATTTTCTTACTGTTTGCTATTGCCATTCTTTTAAATGAATAGTAATTTTTCCAGTTTTCTTTCGATGCAAATAATATATTATCGGTGCCATTGAGTCCAGTACTCAAGAAGAATATTCCAACTTCATCTACTACTGAAACTTGCTTCAAACTGTACGAAATAATGAGGATAATCAAACACTTGTTCGTTTAATTGTATCCAATAGTGGCGATAGTCGGCTATAAATACATAGATACGAAGTGGTGGGTAATTGATTCGAAAGTATAGCTCCAAGACAAATCCAAACCACCGCTGTCTTGATTCAGCGATGGTCATTTTCAGTTGTTATTTTCAAGAAAATTATACATTTCTCATTTTGGTTGATGTACCGAAAACATACACCTTTAGGAGATATTGGAAATACTCCTATTTTCACTCTTCACGTTCCATATTTAAACGTTTATATTTTTTTGAGAAATAGGTACAGGTTTTTGTGACAAAACATATAAAATTCTTCCTCAATACTTGACTACTCATTTTACATTCAGTCTTAATAATATATATAACTTTACTCACTAACGAAGCGGAAAAGGGAAAGTTGCATTCAATGATGGAGAGCACATTTTTTTTTTAATTTCAACTGATAAAATAGTCTACTCGTATTTCACATATTTTCACAGAATCAATTCATTGTATCGATTATTTTTATGTTTATCATGTATTTACAAATACCGTTCACTGGTTTTCAAAATTGAAAAAATATGTTATACCATATTAAATATAAAAAGTAATGATATAATTATTTCTGAAATTCCACAAGGAGAATCATTATTAGGTTTGATTGACTTTCACTATGAATTCAATAATGTAAATTTTAAAATGAGAAAATGGCTTGTAATTCTTTGAACTCTTTTTTCTTCAAATTAATAAAATTTGAAAAATAGCCTACAATTTGAACTAGATTTGATCTTGAATTTGAATAACTTCTTTCATGGTTACCTTATGAATATTGAAAATAAAACCGATTACAACCATTATTGTTTATGAATAATGATGCAATCGCCGTCAGTCATGATGAATTATCATCATGACTGACATGTATGAATTAGATTCGACATGTATTATCTATGACAACAATTAAACAAATTTCACAAACATTTTTATTTCTAGAAGCGTTTCGCTAATACCGTAAATTTCTTGGCAGAACCGTAGCTTCCTCGATAGAACCGAGCTTCCGGTAGATTAATAGCTTCCTTGGTAGAACCGTAGCTTTCTCGGTAGCACAAGGAAGCTATGGTATTAGCGAAACGCGTCTTAAAATAAAAATATTTGTGAAAATTGTTCTACTATTATCAGTGATAGTGTTAGTTTTCATCAAGTATCGGGTCAGTCCATTCATATTTCGATATGTATTCTTATCGGTAAATTTTTGAGAAATGAAACAAAGTAGAATCAACCAAAAAATGAAATGAACTCAAAGAAAACATAGCTATCTATTCCGATGATTCAATGTCCCAACACACAGTACACATGACACGATATTCCAGTTTCCGTTCCGATAAAGCAATTTTTACAGACATGCCGGTACTTTATAGCGGCCGTTGACTACTGGGTGTGTCGTGTAATCTTCAAATTGCGATCGTATGTTTATTTAAAAATTATTATTATTAATATGAGCACACATGAATACCTTAATTGTTGGCAGTACTTCTTGAATAAACTGATTCTTTTCAACAATTAATCATTCATTTATCTCATTATGCTAATTATCGAACTATGGGACTTGTATGAAATTCTTCGAGTAGAGAGTAATTTACAATGGTGACAAGATAAAATGTAATAAATGCGTAATTATTGTTCAGCCAAAGAGAATTATTTGCTAGTACGGAGTACTATTTATTGCTTGAGTACTTCATATGAGTAGTTCGTGATATAACTAGAAGTACTCGAATGAAATCGACAGCGGCAATCATTTTTGTTGCTGTTTTTATTCAAATATTAAATGGTTCTCAGGGTATGTTGAATCAACATACAGTTCAAATCAAATACATTTTTTATATCTCGCATAAGGTGCCCAATTAATGAAAATGAGGTATGAAGTTTACTTTATTGATAGTAACTACGAAAAATGTTAAACAAGCTCAACGCACAATTGCAAAAAATTATTTTATATCGCAAAATAAGACAATCAAGTCTCAAATTATAAAAAAAAACACAAAAGTATTGCTTAATTCATTCTTCTTCAGTATGTTTGAACTCTAGAATTTTTCCAAAAAAATATTTAAAAAATCATATTATACCAATCATAACCATAACTGACAATCCATTATGGACTTTCATACGACATTCTGGAAATTACTGTTTGTAAATTTGAATAGGAATTCCAGAAGTCGAGATATAAAATAATAACAAATATTGTCAACATAATTGTCATTTCAGTATCTCAGAACTCAAAACAATGCATATTAAAATCAATGCCAAGCAGATTTTTTTTTCAAACTGTTAACTGTTCGATAAGCATACCATCTCTTCATAAAGGCTCAATATTGAATCAGTTATTTGGATAATATTCTTTCACCAGCGCTAGGGTGGCCTCGTTTATCTTTGAAATTCGAGGATTGATTTCTCTGTCGACTCCTCAGATGGCGTCTTCATAGTAGGACATATCATCGCCATTACCGACTCCGAATTGACTTTTAGTGAGAGATGAGTCAAAGCAATGCATTTGTGGTGGCACAAACTACTGAGATTCAATCTTCCACTGGGCCTAATCAAATGGATGGGGTTCCACTAGAAGAATATTTACAGCCAAACAGGGAGCAGTCCTCTCCCCCACTCTATATAGCCTATACAAGTACGTTACCGATATCCCGAGAACAGCCCACGTCAAGGTTTCTCTCTATGCATACGACAAGTAATTATGTCCTAGTCTATGGTGAGGAAATTCGGTGCAAACCGTAGTAACAGAACTGGAAGCATGGTTCCTGGATTGGAAAATCCAGGTAAACCCTATAAAAACTCAGGCGATAGCACTGGGTAGGGAACACACCTTTCCGCAGCTAAGAGTTAATATGATAGGACAAGACTGTGCCTGGAGCTCATACGCGGTGTACCTGGGTACACTTAGGATGGTCACCAATGTGTGGAAAGTTAATATATGTTGGGACTTGAACCTGCCGACCATACGCCGGGGCTATATAGACCCAAAACTGTAGAGTACTCGACGATATAGACAACTCTTCAAAAAGTTTCGCTTATCGGCGGGGTGAGGTTAGTGAGTAACCTTGAAGTCTCAACCGATGAAACGAGTTCAGTAATCATACAATCAGATGTGGGATGAACCTGGAGGCGAGAACCACCATTTCAGATCGTGCAACAACAACTCTGAGATCAAACAAAGCCCCAAATGGCAGCGAGTTGAAAGAGTCAGGGAGTTTTACTCCAACTCCATTGAAATTGAGATGGAAATCTTTAATGCATTTGTAGTTCAAGCTAGCACCACTATTAAAACTTTAGGAGGGTCGAAACAAAGTCTGAACACATCGCATAAATGAACGCATGAATGACTTGTGATTGGGCTCTGCTTTTCAGTGCAGTGGAATCAGTAAGCTACAGAGGACAATTATCGTCTGCAGTCGAAGCTTGGCTTTGCAACTGACCGCCTTGAGGAGCCTGATTTATTTTTGATATTCAAGGATTGAGGAACCTATCCATCCCATAGATGGCGTCTCCGTGAGGGAAAATATCGTCGTCCTTAAGGCTTTGAAATAGTACCAGTGATGATCTATGATGGGTTGAAACACCGCTATCTAAATCACAAACGCGTTTTGTTTGGGCAGTATTGTAGATGTGTGAATTTTAAGAAATTCGTCCTTTTATAATTTACCACTAAATAAACAAAATGAAAATAAAATAAAATTTTGGAAAAACACTTATTTCGTGAAATAAGGACCAGTTGATATGTGTGTTATTATACAAAAACTTTTGAATTTGTTTTCTTCAGAACATTTCTCGAATGATTAATGAAATCTTTTGTAATTAGATCATAGGTAAATGTAATCGTATACATTTCTTCTAAAATGTTAGCTGTGGACTTTGAAGGTAGAACTATTTGGCATTAAACTAACAGTATTTTTAAGGGTTACAGTGTGATGCTTATCATTATCAAGAAATGAATTGTAATTTTTGGATGACAAAATTTTTGGACTTTTACTTCTCCATCTTGATACAACAAAAAAGGTGGGAATCTTTCAAAAAAAGATGTGTAGATCATGCAACGAAGTAACTTTCAGACACAAATTGGAAAAAAAGTCCTCTCGAAACAGCTATTTTCACATAAACATTGAATTATACGAAAGAACGCTGAATGATATGAAAAACACTTTTCTCTATTCCGTTTGAATTGCAAATTTTTGTATTTGCTACTAAAGAGCCCATAAGGCAAGTGTCACACGGCGAGACATCGGATGTCTAGCAGTGAGGATGACAGTGTTCCATGTAAGTGAAATTTTACTTTTTTCAATAATTATATTGTGTAGAAATCCTGTGAATGATATCTGATTCAATTTCATTCGAATGTTTGGAATACAAACGGAATAGGGAAAAGTGTTTTTCGTATATTTCAGCGTTCATATAAAAGTATTTGTTTCGAAAGTATTTTTCTTTCGTGTAATTCAATGTTCATATGAAAATAGCTGTTTCGAAAGGGCTTTTTCTTCCAGTTTGTGTCTGAAAGTTACTTCTTTGCATGACCAACACATCTTTGTATAAAGTTTTTTTTAATTGATTCCTTCCTTTCTTTGGAAGACTCCCACATTTTTTGTATCAGAATGAAGAAGTAGAAGGCCAAACATTTTCGTCCCCAAAAATTAATCTCTCATGAAAATATACCCTTTCAATTTAAACTGTAATTATTTGACATGAAGTTCAGTGAACTATCCATACTCATACGTCGTAAATTATCATGATGTGAATTGAAAAACATGTATGACATGAGAGGATTATAAGTAAAGACAAAATTTTCATGTCTTCTGTAGTTTTTTTTAAATTGGAAAGTCATTAAACTTCAAATATGCTTTCCTATTCAATAAAATCATCAAGCACTCAAAAAACCGATACGATATCAGTTTCTTGCAAAAACTAGACCAAAATTGCAAAAAAATACTAGAAGCTCATGTTTTATTCCTCTTCTGTTGCTCATACTGGTAGAAGTTATTTGCATAACCGTTTCAATCGATAACTGCATAATTTATTATGATTAGTCCAATCTAGATTACATCGCGGAAGTCTGCCAATCTAAAAACAGCCGCTTCGGCTACGTCGAGAGAACAAAAAAACATAGCGATTGTTTTTTCTCAAAAATCCACGAGAGCGTTATAATTCCACGGCAATGAGAACAATGAGGTAGTACTTTGTTATTGATGTGAGCTATATCACGCCTGTACGCAGAAGCGTAGGAAGTAACAAAGCGTTGAGTAACGAAGTGTTAGTTTAATTGTAGAAAGTATAATTATTTTTTCATAAACCAGATAGTCCAATTTTACTGGCAGAAATACTCACGAAATGGATGGAGTTTTTCAAACTTCTGTTCCAGTTCTCATTTTGACTCATTTAATAACCTTAAATGTAACTACACTGAAGTCTCAATCTGATTTTCCGCACTCATACAGTTGGGATTTGAAAGAATAAATTTGCGCCATCAATTTGTACATTAGGTATAAATCGACAAAATGAAATGGAACTATGTGGCTACCGCTCTGAACAACCTAACCTTTCAATTAAGAATTTCTTTTATTTTTAAAATCAACCGATAGTGAAAACCTCATGTAGCTCGTATTTTATATTATATTTTTCGACTCCAATTTCCGGTATTTCAATGTGGAAATTGGACAAAGGGTTAGGTTAGGTTAGGTTTGGACAAAGTGTTAGGATTTATAATTACGATATAAAATTTGCTTACTGAAAAGTTAATAAAAGCCGAAGTGTTTCCTAACCGAATATTTTTTGCAAAATACCAAGTTTTTCTGAAATGAAATGAATAATTGGGAGTATTTTAGACGTCTACATATTTTTATGCCAGAAGTTTCGTCTACAAGTGCAATATTATACACTTCGAAGGCAATAGACATAGTATTCTCGCCGAAGAAATTGAATTAAAAAGGGCAAACGAATACATACCAATATAGAAGAATGGATAGATCTCGAAATGAATACAGAATTCAGAGTCAAAATACGAATTAGTATGGTTACATTCAATATAGCAATTATTCAAGGGGTAGTTGCTCTTGGAATTAGGATACGTTGCTTGCACAGTTTACCCCTTAAAAACTACCAGATCCGCACCTGCTCCCACGCCTGTCTTCGAAAGTTGATCGTATAGTGAGTATTCTGGAAGAACCTTAGAACTTTTCTCCTCAATCATACCACAAAAGAGCAATAGCGATCATGCATTCACAAAAACCGTTAAAGAAATCGTTTTTGAAAAAATACAAGTGCTTGATAGAACCATGAGCTGCTATTGATGACAGTGAGGAAGAAAAGAGATCCAAAAAACACAAAAATAGTCCTAATCGAAATTCAGTTTGAACAAGTAATAAATGGTATAATAATAATTTTTTATAATTCGTTTAATGTTTCAAAGATATCTGCATAACTTTTATCCGGTATTTATTTCACACAATACTATGTCATTTGAAAGAATAAATATTTTGTCAGTGCTACTTAAATCGGCGATATTATTTATATATATTATAAAAAATATTGACCCTAAAACAGTTAGTCTCCTTCAGGAAACCAAGTGTCATAGCTTCATCACTACTCAATTCGTTGACAGTTTTAACCTATGGCTTTCTCTCATCAAGATAAGATCTGATCAAATTCAATTAATTCCCTCTGACATAAATATTCTCCAACGTCTCTATCAACTGCCAAATGAATGACACGCGGTATCAAAAACCGTGGCTAAATCTAGAAAAGCATCAAGTTGGTGTTTTTTCATAAAATGACTGATAGATTTATGTTACCAAAAAGAGAACTGCGTCTTCTGCGTCTGAATAAAGCCCCAAATTATGTAGTTTGTGTCGAGAAAACAAAAAACATCCTATACTTCAATTGTGAAAGAAATGTCAAACGTAAAAGCTGCGGACTATGGTGAACAAATTCATTATATTTCTCCAATATGGTTGTTGAGTTCATAGCGCAGCAAAAATTTGGAAATTTATCCTTAATGAATAACTGAACTTGTCCACATATTTTGAGAGAGCTCGCAGTAACGCTCTTTTGTAAAATATGTTAAACGAGTCTAAACAAAGAATTTTTTATATGATCAGTCGATGGAATTCATTGCGAGTGAAAGTTTTTTTCAGGTCATAGTCTCTAGCAATTTAAAAAACTCTTTTGTCTCTGGTCACAACCACATTTTGTTTTCCACGTTATTTGATGAACACTAATGATATAAACAAATACGGGTGTCAAGCAGTGAAAAACAGTTTTTGCGACCATTTCTTTTCAACTCTACACTGAAACTGTAAATGTGACAGTTAAATTAAGTTACAGTAATGATTCTGATTTCCGATATTCTATATTTATTAGTTACTATGAAGGAATTGCAAAACGAGTTGAAAAGGACAGGAAGTTGTATGTGAAGGTGCCTCTAATCTATCCAGATATTGATGCTATTAGAGTTTTGTATATTTTCTATGTGCGGATTCTTGGTCCGCCGCTGATGATATTCGTAATCGTAGATCATGTAGTCAAGTGGAACACAGATCGAACAGCTAGAAATTCTCAGAATATAATGAGAATAAAAAACTTTTCTTCGCTTTGTCTTAAATTGTAGTTATAATACACGTTTCATCGTGGTTAAAGAGTTCGTAATGAGAGATATCACGCTTTGTTTTACATCATCAGGTTCAACGCTTGTACAAAATATAAATTGAGTTTTTGTTTGGATTTGTTCACGGAGAGATTTGATTAAATTTTTTATCGGCGTTGACTATTTACTTTACCACCAGACCGGTGAAGGTTTAATGATAATGACGTTCGATCAAAAATGAGTTTCGATTGCGAGAAAGACCTTCAGAATTGGATTTAATTAGTTTCGAATTTGTTTGATGAGATATAGGAATCATTATCAAAGAAAATGTGCTTTACATATATACGGTCGTTCATTAAGCATTTCCTATCTTTAATATGAGATATCATCAAAACTTTTTAATCGTTTGAAATACCTATTGATGCTTCTCTGGGTGGATCGCATCTGAAACGTCCAATTTTCCATGACTCTGGCGCATAAATCAAGGTCAATTTGACCGATGGCATGGGTTATGTTGGAACTGACAACCGCTGTGATTTGTGGCTTATTCGCATACACCTTTGACTTGAGAAAACCCCACAAAAAAAGTCTAACGGGGTCAAATGGCACGATCCGGGTGACCACTTCATCTCCACGGGAGATGACCATGCCATCATGCATGCCCACAAAATATTCAATATGGCATGAGCTGTTTGGCACATGTCATTGGTGTTCAGATCATCCAACTCAGGCCAAAAGAAGTTGGTAATAATCGACCTGGATACCCTGATTAATCACCTCAACAATTCTACACAATTGCAAATGCAGATGACATAGTTATCTTGCAGACCGGCAAATTTGTGAACACACACACACACACACAATCAATAGAAACATGGTGTAAGGAACACTCACTGTCGATCAATCCCAAGAAGACTGAGATGGCCCTTTTCACCAGGAAAAAAGTTTATCGGGCTTAAAACCTTCCGAAATCTACAAAAACAAACTAAACTTCTCTGAAAAGTTGAAATATACCTTGGTACTATCCTCGACAGGAAGCTAACACGGAACTCTCACCTACAGAGTAGAGCAAAAAGAGCATATGTGGCTCAAGCATGGGGACCCCCATGTTCTACAAGCAACGGCCATCCAAAAATTATATCAAATACAGCGACTGGCTTGTTCAAACTTCACAGGAGCCATGAGAACAACGCCAACCGAGGCAATGGAATTAATTACTGGTCTGAACCCTATGGACCTGTACATTAAGGAGGATGCGTTAATGGCCATGTTACCATTGGGCACGGCTGGTGTAAACCTTGAAGCAGGAATGGGTCAATTGAGGCTGAGCTTATGTAGAGAAGCGCTTACTGCGCAACCTCTGCTATAGGCAACCAGTGATGCACATGGACCCAGGTTTGTGTTTAATAAACCCTAGAAAATAAAACAAAACACAGAGTCAGATGCTATAAATGCAATACGCATATATACAGACGGCTCAAAAACCATAGAAGGCTCAGGATGTATAGTGGGGATTGGGAAAAAATACCAGTGTGGTCCAAACAGAACGGGCTGGTATCTCAATCGCCACAAAAGAAAAAACCAGGAAAGGAATTGCTGCAAAAAACATAATTTGCACTTACAGCAGACAAGCCCTATTAGCTTCGAACAGAGAACGTGTTACCTCAGGACTAGTACTAGAGTGCCACCAAGATTTAGCCAAAGCCTCGGTAGATGATAACATTATCCTGAGGTGGGTTAAAGGGCACGACAGGAGTAAAGGCAATCACATTGCCGACTCTTTAACCAAGAAAGCGGCTGAACTAAAAATCTTAGGACCCGGTGGCCCCTACGGCCTGATGACTTCGACAATTGCAGAACTAGCCGAATGTTACAGCCATGCCTTGCCAGGATCACCTTGACCAGGAA
>WOGO01003856.1:0-13843 GCA_015342085.1 Leptinotarsa defecta | reverse complement strand
TATAAAGGAATTTGCTTGTTAATACTTACCTCTGTGAATTGTAGCCCCGATTTCCCCTATTGATCCCAACCGTAATTTATATCAATATTCGCGAAAGACTCACGAATTGTTTTTTCTGTTCGGGTTTTATGTTTCCATTTCTTCAAATTATTCACTTGTACCAACTTCAAGAACTATACGTAGCTGTTCAAATAATGAGGTGAGTGCTCAAATTTTGCAGGCTACATACATTTTTCTATTTTTTATCTTAGTACACTCGTTTGGAACATTTGTTAACTGTTTCAGCTGTTTATCATATCCAGTTTGTAGGTCAGAGGTATAAAAGATATAAGTGTCTTGCGTGTCCAACGACTTTCTGCTATCGAAAAACATGGATCACAGAATTTTATGTGAAAAATGGAAATAAGTGCTCAAAAACACTTGATGTATTATAAATTGGATAAGGCTTTCGCCGTCAAGATTTTCAGTTTTACTATTTTCATTCGGATTTGAAAGCCGTCGTAGTTTGGAACTATATCCTAACGTTTCGCTATCACGAGTGGATGTCTTCTACGGAGGTTTATTCATTTTGATGATCCACCGATGATTTGACATATTGACAGTGGCATACGGTGATTCTATCCCGAGTAGGTTACGTTAGGTTAGGTCCAGCGTGAATGGATCTATTCGACCCTCTACTGAAACACGCAAGGGTTTATTGTAGCTTACACCTATTGACACTCGACCAAATGAACCCAGCTTCTTAACGAAGCCGATTAGTTTGTATGTCGAATGGATCTTTCAGGTTCTACCGAACTTTAAAAAACCGATTTGGTCAGACAGGCACAAAGGATGTGCTCTGTTGTTTCATCATTTTGCAAACATACTGTCTTTCGACACTCCGAGTCTCTGAATATGATGATTGAAATGACAGTTACCTGTAGAAAGGCCTGCTGGGCATCGTAGTTCAGCCCTACTGTAGTCCAACAACTATTTGGTATCACGCTCCGAAAGGTGAATAAACGCCTTACAGTGAGGCAATTCTTCAAGATTCTGCCAGAAGTCTATGAATCTTCTTGCCATCCAGGTGTTCAATATTTGTTTGGCAAAGCCTAAAGTGATACCAATGAAAGGTTCTGGTCCGATGAAACTGCTTGCAGCACCCTTCTTTGCAAGGAAATTAGCAGCCTCATTGCCTTCTAGGCCAGTATACTCAGAAATCCAGACCAGAGACAATCTGTTGGGTCTTTCTATCGAGGAGAGTCGTTGTTCGCAGTTTACTACCAATTAAGACGATGCTCGGCAGGAGCCAAGAGCTTCCAACGTAGCTTGACTGTCCGAGAATATTTTTATTCACACAATTCAGTAGCGTAAATTTTCGCTTGGAATGCAGTCGCATAGAGTCCTAGGCAGGTTGATATCTCTGTTCTGGGTTTGCGACTAGAGACACCTGCACCAGAACCTGAAGGTGTTTTTGATACTTCTGTGAACCAACAACTATCTGCTCTTAATATTTCCTTCTCCCGGAAAATCCAGCCTTCTCTACTCGGGAACAGTACTTTATAAGGCAGTTCGTAATTGACAGTTGGGGGCATAAAGTCAGAGATCATTTCCAGAATGCTTTGACTTCCAGTGTCAACCAACTGACTGTTTTACTCTGCATTAAATTGATTTGTGCAACTGGCAATATGCATAAGTCTATATTTTATTCAAATTCAAATTTATTAACAAATGTACATTATCAAATAAATGTCTATAAATATTAAAAAATTGTAATTACATATATAATATTTCAACATTAAAAAATGTATCAATAATAGTATTCTATTATGAATGAGGGTAAAATAAATTATTTGTTGAACTGAACTATTTCAATGTGAGCACATTTTAAATTTTTTCACTATTATCTAATATCCAATTGTGTAATGTTTTTTTGAATGCTGTTGTTCTCAACTTTTTAATTTATCGTGGAATTATATTGTAAATTTTACAACCAATGCATATGCAGTGTTGTTGCATTAAATGTAGACTACACTTAGCAATCTGAAAGCATTTATTGGTCTTTGATCTTGTATCATGTTTTATTATGTCATTATTTGCAAAATGTTTTTTTATATAGATGGTACTAATTTTGTAAAATGTTTGTCTGAGATTTAAAATGAAATATGTTCTGAATAAAACTTTCGACGGAAATCTGAAAGGTTTTTTAAAAATTATTTTTATTGCATATTTATGAATAGACTTGACAGATTTTAACGAATTCTCATTTGCAACACCCCAGGCTATGATTCCGTAGCTCATAATATTGGTTATGATAGAAAGATGTCCCCCTTGGACTACAAATCGACGTGTTTTTGCATTTTTGTTTTCAGAAAACATGTATTTTGAAAATACTCGATATGTTTCGTTTTCAATGCCCCACCCTGTATATTTGTTTTTCTACATAGCGCAAATATATATTCGATTCAAAACAAATAATCATTCCTCATTCCAGAGTTGCAGAGCGTTTCCAGGGTATTTTATAATTTATCAAGCTTTTGATACATCCCAGATTGATAATCAACAAAAATTCATAAACTATTATCCAACTCCAGGAAAAAAACTTTCTGGTGATACAATTCGAAACGGCTTAACGTTTTTGCCACCGACTCTCCTCATCCTCAGCTGTCACTCACCAAGCCCCTCGTTAATCTTGACCGCCCCGCCCGGCAGGACCCTGAATTTTTCCTCACCGCTATCGAAAGACATGAACCTCTTCGAAAATAAACGTGACCCATATATCCCGCATTCGCGAAAAGCACCAGCACATACATAAAACTCCGTCCAGCGTACTATTAATAATCGCGAGAAGGTTCCCCACCACGTCCCAGCCAGCCGAGGATTCACTTCAAGAATCGCGCACATTCCGCTTTTGAAATTGTACAACCAACGCCTCCCGTGAATATACCGTGCTAGTGGTCGAAAGTGAAAAACACCCCGAGTGACATGGCGTCTCTGATCACAGTGCGAATCAACAAGGGCGACTCGCCCAATCTGGGCTTCAGGCTGCAGGGCGGGAAGGATTTCGGTACGCCACTGGTCATCCAGAAGGTAGGATTTTTCTTAAGATTTTTCTCAGGAAAGGGACATAATTTTTTTTGTCGAAAAATAGGGTTGGAGGCTTACTTAATCGAGTTGGGAGGGTTGTTTTGGGATTGGTGCCTGTGAAACTTGATAATTAATCTCTCAGGCTAACAATTTGATGTTTAATCGAACATTAAACATTTAAACCGATAACAAAATTGATCTGAATATATTTTTATTCTGATTGAAGTGAATTTTCCGAAAGAAAATAGTATGAACAATGTTGGCATCACTTGACGTGATCTGACGATATTTAGTTTCGATGTAATTCGAAACCGAACCAAACTTTTTTTAGAAGCAATTGTTGGGTGCAATAAATTATTTATCAATTGATAAATATGCAGTCACTCATAATATATTCTTTGGGGATTTTATGCTCTCTGTGAAAATTGATTATCACTGTCGTAAATACTACAAAAGCTATCTTCTAAATAAGGGTCCATATAAAATTTCTAGAATTTGACATATACTTCTATCAAGAACAAGATTTTTTAATAAATAACTTTTACATTCACCAAAATAAAGTTAGTTCGATTTATTGTGTAGCAATCCTCTGAAATGATATCTGATTCAATTCCATAAAAAATGTTTGAAATACAAACTGAATAGAGAAAAGTGTTTTTATATAACTCAGTTTTCATATAAAAGTAGCTGTTTCGAAAGCTTTTTTCTTCGTGTAATTCGTGTAATTCAATGTATATATGAAAGAAACTGTTTAAAGAGGGCTTTTTTCCAGTTTGTGTATGAAAGTTACTTCGTTGCATGATCTACTATACATCTTTGTATACAGTTGTTTTTTTTAAAATGATTGCTTTCTTTCTTTCTTTGAAAGATTCCCACATTGTTTTGTATAAAGATGAAGAAGTAGAAAATGAATTCAAAATATTGACATTCACTATTGAAAACTATTTTGGAAATCTCAATTGTTTTCAAGAGAGAAACAACTCAATGGGAAAGATTTAACTAAAATATATTTTTTATCTGCTATGTCGATTAAAGTCCCCATCAGTTGTTTTTATTCAAAATATAATATACTTGAAGTACAAGTACTAGTAGTGCTTTAGTTGAGTTGAGCTTGATGAATGCATGTTAAAGGGATTAACTGAAGTATATAGCAAATTCAGAGAACTTGGAAATTACACAAAAATATCTTGAAACAAGCATTTCAATATATGTACAAAAAGCATACAAGAAAATATTTTTCTAACGGGTACATTTGTAACCAATAGATCCCATCTAACGTAGTAACTTATTACACATATAATGCATAAATAATAATGGGAAAAGAAAAAATATGAGATTTTTTTATATACCTTCTAGACCTATTCAACTAGAAATAAACATTCAGATGTATGTAAACAAAGACAGAAACACAAATATATCTGCAAACAAATTTTATTTAAGATATAACCACAACTAAATCTCTTAAATAGTTCACGCTTTCTTCTATGGCAGCTGCTGTTCTTTCCTTAGCAGCGGCTGTTCTTTCCTTGGCAACAGCTTTTTCTTTAGCAGCGGCAGCTTTTTCTTCAGCAGTGGCAGACTTTTTCTTTGCGGCAGCTAACATTTTCAAAATACCCGACAATTATATACTGAAATATGTGTTGCGGTAGTAAAATGTTTAATGAAAATCTCAAAAATTAAGTCTTGCTTGAATTCGTTACAGTTTTCATCAAATATCGCCCAATTCCATCACATATGTCAATGTTTGTTTGGAGAAGGTTCAATTTTGATATGAAATTCATCAGCACCAGCTATTCTCATTTCATTTTCAATGTCATGGGGACCGAGTAGTATGTTATATTGTCCCCATATCACTTTTATAATTTTTAAAAAATGTCTCAGTCGTTATCGAATATAATTCAATGTCGAATGTTTAATTTAAAAAAAAACTTAGTTTTCGTGTTATTCAAAAAAATTAACAACAGAATCGAAGATGCAATAAAATTACCAAATAATGTCCTCCACTTCTACAACAATTCAGTCAATTCAGTCCTCATTTTATTGAAGTTATATACTTGAATAAATATATATGAAGTTTACCGGAATAGTCGCGTCCATAACGTTTTCGTAATTGTACATCCTGAGTGACATGGCGGCTTTGATCAACAAGGGCGAATCGCCCAAAATAGATTGCGAGATGCAGGGTGGAAAGGATTTCAGTACGCTACTGGTCATCCAGCAGCCAGGATTTTTCTATAGATGTTCATTGGAAATGAGGGTTATGATTCCACTTCCAAACTGCTCAAGGACAAAGGTTAGGAGTTTTGAAAATAGTTATGGTCTGTAAGGTTTGAGACTGGTGCTTGAGGAACTTGACAACAAAAATGCCTGAATGATTCATTATTATATATTCAAGAAACAACTCATTGCGAAATTTTCACTCAACAGTATTACAAAAATCACGAAATGTGTTTCGCTATACAAGTTGCTTCTAACGCCAATCCAATTACCTAAACCCTTACAATATTTATATACCTGAGGTACCTCTTCAATTATTATTACCTGAAGCATACGAGTATTACCTCACTTCTACATCAATAATAATACTTCCTCGATTTTTTAAGAAAACAAGTTCAACAATGGTGATCTATTGAAATCTAGTTGGTCATTCATTAGAATGTTTGAATTTTCAAGTTTATTAATTTCCATTGCCTCCAAGTGATTCAGTTTCAAACCTTTATCTTCTATGTGTAAAATTTCGAAGTCTTCGTTACATAGGTATAACGTTTTGTTTCAAAAACTTCTCCAATTATTATTTGAAAAATATAAAATTTCAACAGCTTAAACGTGATCTCTTGAAATAGAGTTTGTATCTTTATTTAAAATCAGCATTTATCACGAATACTTAAAACACTAATAGGCAGTACACTTCATCTAATTAGGTTCATCGAAATATTTTTTTTATTTTATGAGTTCGATTACAAAATTAGTATTTGTTAATTTATTTTTTCTATTGGGATTTGCAGTTAGAAATTACTCCACTCAGGTTATTAGCAACAAAATATCAACATGTAATCACAATGTTGACCCATAAACCAGTAATAATGAGACATTGAAAGTACAAGAGCTTATGTAAAACGCCTTTTTTCTATATGTGTAGAAAATACCTTCTCGAAAGTTTAACGTATATAATTCAATATCTGTCATGATATTAGTTAGAGAAACATTTGTTTTTTAGTTGTCAGTTATTTAGGATTGCTTGGAAAGAGTGTATCGAATTTCAGTAAATATATGTTTCTTTAGCATATTCTCCTCGATACACAATAATCTGGACAATTTATGTGTTTAAAATCAATAACACCATCTGATTCGAATAATTTAGAATAAACGCGAATATCCCGCCAATATTGTGTTCTTTCCCGACGCCGTTCAATGCTATAATTAACTTTTATATGTCATTGAGGAAACTGTATTCGTAATTTTGCCTAACATTCGAGTCTAAATATAAATTACACGAAATTTTCCGAATTATATAACAAATAACTGTTGTTTTTTGAGTATGAAACTTTCGTGGATACTTATGGTGACATAAAAACTGACTTTTCTAGATTCAGGGTGTACAAAAATTGAGAAATTCGTTCAGACTCTAACCCTTTCTTTGTTTCATCCTTGGTGGTTACTAGATGCATATGCTTTGAACTGGTTGTGATGAAGCGCAATGAAAATGATCCTGAGGGTTTAGTTCCGGTTAACAAGATGGCCAATGCTATGAAACTTTATTGGTCAACTACTTCCTCCGGAACTTGTGTAAATAGATGTGTGTCAAAAGATTGGCGCCACCAAATGGGTGTGGACAGACTGGTGTGATCCTGAATTGGTGGTACCGAAAACGTTATTGAAAGAACAGAATTCATATGAGAAGTGTGATTAGAAAAGTTCGATAATTACACATTTAAATTTTATTAGAAAGCTGTAACTGACTGAATATAGCGATTGGTCTTCCATGTTAGATATATTTTACAAAGTTTTTTTTTATTTTAAGACAAAAGTCACAAATGTCAGAACTACAAAAATGATTGAGTTGAAACTCGTATCATTCAGATAATTACCTTCCTGAAATTAGAAATGCCATGTGAACCACCAAGGAGGAGGAAGTTGATACCTAATATTTCCAGACTTTGCGAGACAAGATGGAGTAATAAAAACACAACCATAATAGTTTTTAAAGAAAATCTTCCAATAATTCTGGAAGCCTCACAAACTTCATCTCAGGAAGAAAATAGTGCAACTCGGAAAAGTTCCTTCCAACTGAAAGCGGCTGCTTCCAGAATTTATTTCATTCTCGGGATCATGTTGGGAGCCAAATACTCGGCTATGGTGGAACCCGTTGTCAAAGTTCTCCATTCTGTAGCTTTGGACGTGGTCAAAGCCTCGGAACACGTTAAAAAGATTTTACTTTTAATTAAAATCCATCGTGAAAATCCGGAAAAAGTGACAGACGAACTTATAAAGGAAGCTACTGCTGTTGCGGAGAAAGTCGGACTGGAGGAGGACATTACATCAATCCCGCGTATTACGGCAAAACAACGTCATAAAAGAAATCATCCAGTAGAAAGCCCTTCAGAATACCGGAAGAGGTCTTTAGTAATACCTTCTTGGATTCGATGATCACCTCCCTTGAAGTACGTTTTGCTGAAGAAAACACGTCATTTGTATTATTTAAGTTACACCCAGCGCAGATGCAAAATATGACAACTTGAAATCTGAAACAAACTTGTGAATCTATTCCCCAGTTTTATGATTTACCGAACATAAAGAATGAAATCGAACTTTGGCAGCAATTGTGGCACGATAGGCTTAATTTAACAAATTTCACAGTAGTTGATGTCCTAAAAGAAACAAATTCCTTCTTTTCCGAAAAAGAAAAATCATTGAAAATTTTGATCGCTTTACCATGCACGACCTGTACAATAGAGCGATCCTTTAGTTTTGCAAAAAATCCCCACAGGTTATGTTTTAATTAAGTATTATTTTTGTTAAAATGAATAATTATTACTGTCTTTAAAAGTTTGATTTAGTTATTGTGCTATGGAGGGCTTGTGAAGTTTTATACATTGATATCAGAGAACCGTTCTTATTACAATCGTCATCGAGGCAAAGACTTCCAAAATGTAACGCTTCATGCTTTCGACTGTACCAGGCTTTCATATTTTTCATCCTCCATAATATTGCCCCATTGCCCCCCCTTTATCATAAGCTGGCGACGCCCTTGACCCCTTTGTTCCCACAATCTGCACTACGTTCAATACTGATTATCAAAATCTAGTCCCTCCCCAATTATGATATTTCCATTATCATCATTCGATCATGCGACAATAAAAACGTCTACACCATCTGTATTGGTACGTAAACAGGAGCGAAGCTAGAGTTTCATTTGTTACTACAATCAGAAGTTTCCATTTACTTGGCATTCAGTAGCGTTATCAGAGCTTTTATCGCTGCTGCAATTATAACTACTCGTTACCTTATTTTGAGTGTTGTTTCCGTGCACTTTTGTGGAAACATTCTTAGATTAAATTCCTGCTGACTGAAACATGAACCATGAGTTGTTTTGCAGAATGTAAGATCCTTTAAAAGAAATTAAGTTCTTTGAAAATGAACCTGAATCAATCGATCAATTGATATGTTTTACTCTTTCAAATACGAGATCATGAGATTTAATAGAAGGATGATGTTATAGGTTGGAAATGTCAAATTAAACTATTGGGCTGAAAAGTTTATCGGTTACCTTGAAAACACATTTTTTTTAAATATTCAATATAGTTGCCTTCGAGGGTGGTACCACGATTATAGTGGTCGTACAATTTTTCTATACCATTTTCATAGTACGAACTGGTGCCTGTTTTGATGATTTTTATCGGCGCTAAATTTCTTTCCAGTGAAAACTCTCTTCAGTTTTGAGAACAGGAAAAAGTCGCTGGGGGCCAGATCTCTGTATCTGTAGAGTAGGGAAGGCGAGTGTACGCTCGCAGCACTTAGGCCACATGTGACCCATTGTACATCCTCCCGAAGAGTTGTCCTCGAAGGTCATCGTCCATCCTGTCCTTTCCAGGAAGGTGGACAGGTCACTGGAAGACATCTCCTTTATATCGGCAGGTGTAGGCCAAGACTCGCCGAACACACACTCTCTTATTGACGATAACTCCGGGCACTTGCATAGGACATGCCTGACAGTCTCATATTCCTGCATAAGGTATATCCAGTAGCCCCATATTATGGAGGTGTTTCGTTAGTTGACAGTGGCCAGTCAGAAATACTACTGTTATGCGTAGATTTTTCCTGGTCATCGCCAGATATTTCTTTGGCTGCAGTTTTCCAGAGTCGCCCAAGATGATCCTGGCAAAATTTCATCCTTTGATTCCATCCCATCTCTTTAGGGATAGAGCATGGGTGTAACATTTGACTAGTTCCGCAATTGTCAAAGTCATCAGGCCGTAGGTGTCACTGGAAATCTTTTTTAATTTGTATATCCTTTTTGAGTTCTTTCGAAAACTTCCTGAAAATTCAGTTGAGTTGGTTTCCATTTCATTGTTTATTAAAATATATTTTCATTCTTTTGACATATGTTATTTAACTTGAATGTATCCAAAACGAAATTATAATTAAATGGCATAACTTTCAGATTCATTCATCGGCTGCATACCTATGAATAGTATCGGTTAGTCACTGACTGGGATTGTTTGGTTTGTAAAATAATTTTTAAGTAAATATATTTCCTTGATAGTTTCAGTATTCTTGTAGGTAAATGATTTAATACTGTATAGGCAATCAACAAAGATGAAGGAAATTTGACTGATTCATTCTTGAAGAAATCGCTATTTCTCAAATACTCTGTGAGAGAGAAAAAAATATCAATTTTAGTAATTACCTGACATTGAAACAGTCCAACACAGTTTGGCCATCTGTTTTGGCATATCTTTTTGACAGGTATGGTGGAGACGTTGTCAATGAGGATTGATATGTGCATATCAGTAATGCCAACATAGAACTTACTAAAATAATGTTCCTACAACTGGAACTGATAAATAAGGAACAGATTGATATGTTTAATCTGATCATCATCCTGATAAAGTATCTAATGAAACAATTATATATTTAAACGATATCTAAAAACTTCTAAATGAGGCTTCTGAATTTCGTCCATCACACATATGGATTCGATATACATCAAATAAACGAATGAGGGAGTAGCTCACCCTGAATATCCAACAAACAACTATGAAGTCCTGTCTCCAAGTTTAATCTTTCGTAAGGCATATTTCTAATCGTCGAGACGAAAAAGTTCAGAAAATGTAATATTAGAATAATTGGTTTCATGTCGAATATTACTGTAGTTTTTTCCCAACACCAAATCGTTATTTTTAACACCTCGACACGTGTTTCGATCACCAAGTGATCATCTTCAAAGAGGAAGATTAAAACTAGCTCTGTGGTATAGGTCCGTTATCGTTATTCATAATATTATACCACCTATACCAAAAAACATACTATATAGCTTGTTAAAATAAAATAAAATAATGTTGTTGGGTTCACTGATTACTACATAAGGACACATTGCAAAAATTTAAAAAAAAATAATTATGAATTTGGATAGGCAATATTGTGAAATTAATTTTTATACAGCTGAAAATTGTTTCGTATGAACATATATTGTAAAATAATAGGTAAGGCAAAATTGTAAAATTAATTCAGGTTGGTATACCTGTATGGTTGATACGCCTGGATGGTTTACCTGTACGGGTTACCTTTATAGCATAAATAGGATTAACTCGCACTAGTTCTTAGTTTTAATCTTCCTCTTTGAAGATGATCACTTGGTGATCGAAACACGTGTCGAGGTGTTGAAAATAACGATTTTGGTGTTGGGAAGAAACTCCAGTTATATTCATTACTACACCAAAGGTTTCAAACAGTGCATCATCAGTTCATGTAGAATGAACAATAATTGTTCCTTCATCTTTCAGCCTACATTTCATTGATGGAAAAAAGACATTTTGTAATTTTTTGTGATATTTTTATGCTAACTTCGTCTTGAATATTCATTTTCATTCCTCATAGGTGGTTTATTATTTGGAGTGTTTTACTTGATATGAGTTTAGTCAGTGCTAACTTGGAATGTTGTAAAAACGCATATACAGGGCATATGGAAGCACGGATTATGATCGGTGAAGATTTTCGTCATTGTCTCATTCAATTCGTCTTCGGGGTTCCCCTGTATCATGCGTAATGTAAATATCTAGTGACTTGTGTGAAAATAAAAAAAAATGTAAAAATACACTTCATTGCAACTGGGTTCATAAAATAGATCTCACTGGTACAATGCACCTCAGATTTTTCGAATGTAACGTTTTTTTTTCATGTTCTTCAATAATAATCAAACAAAATCAACGATGCTACATTATTGAAATATAATTATCGATAAAACTCGTGCAGACATGCCAGTGTGACTTTAAAGACAATTATAGGGACCTAAGTACTCTACGATAAAAAATAAGTTTAAGATAATCAAAAACATTGCTTGCTGGCAAGAACTGTACTATGTAATTCTCTAAACATCTAACGACATTCTTCAGTTGACAAAACCAATTTCCACAATATTCTGTTTCATACTGAGGAGAATTTATATAGATAAATTATATAAAACGGAGAATTTGAAGTACTCTATATAGATTGTAATCAAAATATTCACAATAAACCCGAAACAATGTATTTTTGAAAATCAAAAAGGGTTTTTGGTGAGCGTTCATTTTAATCTTCAATTTTCCGTTTGATTATTTCTTGTCAAAGGAAAATATTCGTTTACAATATTATTTTCGATTTCCACAGAAAAACGCTCCGTCAGAAACCAAAGTAGCTCAACAGGAAACAGTTTTTGACATGAGACGCCCGTGTTCCTATAAAAGGAGTCAATTTTCCTTACCAAACACATTAGTATAATTAAAAATCTAACTTTATATTAGAAAAAAAGAAAAACAAATATGTGATGTGTTGAAACTCAATGTCGATACAAATTTTCACAATCTACTCAACACCTGACGCCAAATTGGTTTGACACGCAGCAATTACTTTTCTGGTACGAGTCGATGAATGCATAATAATTAATTGTTGTTGTGTCTTTTCTGAATAATAAAACAGCTAGCGTGGTTTGGGCTTCGCACTACTTACTTTTATTTCATCTCTCAGTTGAGACAGTACCATGCTTCACTTTCATGAAGACATCCTCTCATTCATTAGGTTTTCTATGAGTTATTCGAGACATTCTATACTTGTTTCAGCTAGTCAAAGGCTTCAGACATTCCGAAGTGATGTCAGAAACAAATAAATAAACCCAGATATAGAAAATTAACGGTCGATAATTTATATTCATTTGAAAGTACCGTTAGAAAAAGTTCAAAAAAATATCAAAAGGAAATCATTCAATAATATGAGCTGTGTGAACACGTCCCATTAATTGAATCAAGTCATGAGGTAGAGGGAGCCTTGTATAAATATTTCTGTTGAAATATGTATTTCGTGTTGTGATTATCAGTAATTGCTAAGAGAAATATTTTATTTCTCTTTCAAAGAAATTCAACACATCCAGGATATTTGGAAAGATCAAATGAATAACAATGTCTCATAAGTCAAAAATCTGTTCCTCAAGCGTTGATAGATATATTGCAACATATGTTTTTTTCCTTACCCACTGAGATTCCACTAACTAAATCAATAATATTGATATCGGAGTTGTGGAACAAGTTATGAAATATTTGAAGCGAAGTCACATGCGACATATAAACTTTTTCAAAACGCATTTAACATGCATATCTTTTAGCTAGCAAAATTGAAGAATGTTCTAAAATTCATACAATCCATATGAGCTTAACGTTGTAAGTAATCTTTTGTAAATTTTTAAATGGAAAATGATAAATTTCGATTTAGCTTAGAGCTTTCATTTCGAAGTTACGGTAGCTGCAGATATAGTGGAAAACAAAAATTTGACAAACCTTGAAGAATTTAAAATATTTTCTTAACCGTAGTAAATAGTCGCAAGATATGTATGAAAACACCGGTTTGTTATTTGAACATTTAATTTTTTGAGAGATGTAGTATTTTAAATTTCACCGCTTCTGGTCCAAGAAAGCCCGTAATATTTGGTGTTTTGACCAGCGCATAATCTTATTGTTGTTATTTTATGTGATTTTCAAAAGACAGTATTGTGTTGAGCCTATATACATATGCGCCACTCACGTTTATTGTTTGTTGACGGATATAGTTTATTTCATAGTGTAAATTAATTTTACATTCTTAGTAGTGATTACTAGCAAAAATGGCCTGCTTGTATTGAATTCCTTCACGACTATCTCCACTTTAAAAATAAAGTTTTAGATGATGTATAATCATGAAGTCATTACCAAGAAAAGTCGGGTGGAGTCATTTTTGCATTTTATGTATTTGTAACCAGTTCATGAAATATAAGACAAATTTCAAGAACGAATGGAAATTTTGCGATCATTTTGTAGTTATAGTGTGTAATATACTTGGATTGAACAAATTGTTTTTATTTTGTCCTTCGTTACACTGAGAATATGCTGACTTCTCAATATGAATGGGTACCTGCTTGTTCCCATAAGTATCTGTATGAGCAGTGAATGGCCCTCAAGATCACCTGATTGAGGTCCATTTTGAAGTTTCAGAAGTTTTGTCCGTTTTTATGGGTCTACTTCACCCTAAAAATTTTGTGCCCCAGGCACAAAAT
>WOGO01003855.1:0-13844 GCA_015342085.1 Leptinotarsa defecta | reverse complement strand
GGACACAAGTTCATATAGACTTTTTTCTTAAAATTGTCTCAGGAATACGTCACTTGAATATTTTAACGTAATTATGTTACACCCTGTATACTTGGTTCAGCATCTACTTTTATACAGTTCTATATTCCATTATTTTTAATATTTACTTCATATATACTCTCTAATAATAACATTTCCTGTAACTGGGTACTCCTGTTGGAAAAAATCGCTTTTTTATGTCTCTAGTTCAATATAAATTCCTAGGAATTTTGTAGATTCTGAAATTGAAACAGCACGACTGAGAACACTGTCAGCGAAAGGTGTACAAATAGTTTTTTGACATTGACAATCAATATACGGGCAATATCGTTGATTTTAGCAGCATCGGTTGTTTGAAATCATCTTTTAAGATGTCTGTATAAACGACTTTATAGTCGTATTATTAATAGTTAAATGTAACAGCGATTATTCATGTTTTCCCAACGACATTTATACCAAAAAATCCTAGATGTCGCCCCTCCGTGTTATTTCCGATTTATCACGAATTTGTTTCATTTAAAAATTAAGCGCCTAACAAAAAATAACTGAAAGTGCAGTGCAGTCTTTGGCATTCCAGATGCCAGTGGCGACTTCTACCAGAACAGGAACAAGTACCGGAATCCAGGAACGGCCGAAGTGAAATGCGAATGTCCCCTGTGCGAGGCTATTTTGCCAAGTATCGAAAGTTTGCGAGCTCACATCGACCAGCACTACCCCAGAGACAGCCCTGTGTGTCCGGTGATGGAGTGTCGCAAAACGTTCACGCACCCCAACTCCGTGAGGAACCACATGAGGGCGAAGCATTCCAAACAATGGGAGATTATGAAAACCGTTCGTTGGGGCTTGTAAGGAGACTCCTTCAAAATGTCTGAAGATAGGCAACCAGGATTCTACTATGATGCGTTTGTGATAATATACTATCTGAAGTGACGGTGCTGTTCGGGGCGCGACTTGTAGCCATGGCCGGTTCAGGATATGTCCCAACCCGGGACATATTTATAGTTTGTTAACAGTATTATGTATTTCTACTATGGAGTTGAATTATAATGTAATCATTCACATCAGTGTAGTTCTTAATATAAATCCGAAACATCTGATGTCAGCCAATGTTTATTTCCGAAACATTTTCAACAGCTCGAACGATATTGTGTTTAACGATAATGAAGTTAAGATATTGAACGAATTTTTTGAACGAATCACTTCAGATCATTATAAGTTGAGTTGATGAAATTTATACATCTTGTCAAATATAGGAAGAGACTTGAGAATTCTTTCTCTCTCTTGCTCACTCTCTCTCTCTCTCTGTCGCTCTCTCTCTCTCTCTCTCTCTCTCGCTCTCTCTCTCCCTCTCTCTCTCTCCCTCTCTTTTTCTCTCTCTCTGGGAGCCATTTGAAATTAAAATATTTTCGAACCACAAAATGGTGGTAACATAATATAATTACTTAAATACGTAACATCGATAATTTGACAGATATTTGTTATTCTCCGTATATCTACCGCAACATCAATAAGGTTTGGTATTTTATTTTAAGTTTAACAAAAATGAGAAAACTAACATTATTGTACAGTAAAAACAATCTGATTTAGTTTTCGGTCTTAGTGATGACAATGCTTGGAACTATATTCAAACTCAACAATTCTCGTCCTTTGGCCCCTAACAGGCTCAATTTAATAATAAACTCACTTTTCATAGACTCGATCACAAGTAATCAAAGTACGAATTACAATTCTCAGGGCTAGGATCATGATTACATTGTTATTATCACATTATTTTTCATTTGAAAAAATAACATACAGTCAATAACAATAGTCTAAGTTTGCATGCTAATCTGTCTTTCAACTAAAATATCCATATTATTTTGAACTAGAAAATATGGTTTTCATGACTTCGCCTAGGAATAATAACCATCACAATAAGTTTATCTTGCCTGCAATACTACGATGATCTTGAGTATAAACTATTACTTTGTAACATTTAGTGTTATTAGACAGACTACAGACTTGAAACTTGTTACTGATTTCGTGTATTAAGCCGTAAATTGATTATTGGATGTGTCTATTTTTTTGTATGAAGCAAGGTTGTTGTTAGCTTTAGCGGAAAGGCATATGGAATTTGAATATGAAATCTTTCCAATAGAAATTTTCTTCATGGATATTTTGCTCATAATCCCACTTTATTCTACGTTACGTATTATATTTTCGTCTGTTGCAATGGAAAAATCTCCAAATAATGCAAAACCTAATATATCATTACACTTTTACAAGACAATTCGGTTCATTTAGTTTATTTTTCTCCCCCTGTCGACGAGTGTGTGCGACGCATACCTTTCGCGAAATCGAAAGAACTTTTAATGGTTTTTTTTCCGATTCGGCCCACCTATACAGAATATTTGAAGAGACCTGTATCCCAATTCACAACTGCTAGTAGTGTATAGGACAAAAAGCCCAAGGCCATTTCTTTCCGTCCCCGAAGAAAAACAAGTTCAGTTGGCTCTTGGTAATGGCCAGCTCGCTTGCCACACCGAGCATCTTCAGACTTTTCTAATGAAGCAATTTGAAGTAAAACGTAAACGAAACTGAAATGCTCCAATATTGCGAAATGTTCAAATAAAAAATTTAAAAATATGGAAAAATTAGGAAAAATAGAGCTGGTCGAAGACTACATACAGTGTAAATACAAGAAATCAGAAGAAGTGCACTGTTGTTATGAGGCCATTCACCGCATAAGAACGGTAGAACTGTAAAAATTGTGATCCGGTACTTGAATATCATATGGTGATCATATTCCCAAGTACGTTGAAGCAGGTGAAGCCTACGAAAAAGAAGTGAACTGGTGCTAATGCACAACAAATTAAAATATATAAAGGAGCCACAAAAACGAAGGAAATATTGACGACTTCCTGTTTCTTGATGAGTAGAATTTGGAACCTCTAGCGTGAAAAACAAATAGTTTTACTCATCTACTGATGATGCTTGCATAGTATGCGAAACGCGCGTCGAGAGACAACATTTTTGTTCTGGCATGGTAAAAGTGTTTCCAATAGATATCTGCTGTCTCTGATCGAAAACAGTACTGAACATACCAGGATTGACAAGGTGAAGCTATTTTTCTTTTTGTTGGCAATGAAATTTTGTTCACTATTTCAGTCATTTCAGTCAAATCCTTATGAAAATCTGGGCCGAGCCTAGGAATATTTACAGAGAACTCTTTGCTGAAGTGGCCATTCTTTCTATGCAATATCGATTCATCACTTCTATATTTTGTTTCAGTGTCACGGAGGTCATTGGACATGCTAAAGGTGAGAGCTACGGATCCCAGGCCATGCCCAAAATGTGGCAAAATCTACAGATCCGCCCATACATTAAGAACCCATTTGGAAGACAAACACACGATATGTCCTGGTTACCGATGCGTTCTGTGCGGTACCGTGGCAAAATCGAGAAATTCTCTTCATTCACACATGTCGCGGCAACACAGGGGAATCAGCACCAAAGACTTGCCCGTTCTGCCAATGCCTGCCCCGTTTGATCCAGAACTCGCCAGCAGGTAAGTTGTTGATGTGTTAACGCTAACATATTTTCACTGTGCATTTCATCATATCTTGTTGCTCTTTTAGAAATATGTTGCTGGTATACATACTCAACTTTTTTCCCTCCTTGGAAAACCTCTGACATTTCCATTTCGTCCACATACCTTTTAGAAAAGACTCCAGTCTCGAAGAGTTATTACTTTTCATGCTACACATGCTGTTTTCATTTTTGATTGTCCAAAGTTATTGTATGGACAGTGTCCAGTAAGTAGCCTAGTAATTACACTGAACCAATTTCAGTTTCATGCTTCATGTTCCATGCTTCATGTTTTCTACTGATTCATTTCATGATTCAATTCCGTACTGAGACCTCAAATTTATTCTTCTTGTGTAGTCTGTACATCGAATAGATGAAATTGTAAAAGTGTCTGATCTGCACGTGTTTTTTCACAGGTCCAATATTCTTGCTTGACCGTTTTAATTGTGCCGTCGTGTAAATTCAAAATTCATGTTAACTTCATAGTCACGCAAAATGCACGCGATTACTTTGTATACCAGATATTTTTGCCGAGCCTATTTTCAGGGTAGTATGACTGTTCATTGTATATTCCATACGGTTTAGATTTTAACCGCAAATTTTGTTATGAAGTTGTTCTTTGGTGTCATGTGGTCTATGAACATGTTACCCCCACATATTCCGAAATCTTTGTGTTGCGTAAACTTTGTAACCCGACAAATTGTCTAGTGTGATCCTGCACACTCTTATTTCACCTCGTTATTACGAAATGTATACGGATTGGTTCAAGGGTGGCTCCAGTGCTACTGTCGGTTTGGTTCTCATCATTCCCAGTATTCCTAAATATAGTATCCAAGTTTTTGCACTTGCGCAATTTGTAATTAGCATTGAATTGTTTCATCTTTCACTAAACCAATAGCACTTTACATTGAAAGGGTATATTTTTAGGAAAGATTAATTTGTGGGAAAGAAAGGTTTTGGCTTTCTACTTCTCCATCTTGATATAGAAAATGTGGGAATCTTCCAAAGAAAGGAAAGAAGCAATCAATTTTAAAATTTAATTGATTGCTTCTTTCCTTTTTTTTGAAGATTCCCACATTTTTTGTATCAAGATGGAGACGTAATGAACCAAAACAATAGTACTTATATATCATACGTTCGACCACCATTGTTTTTAGCCAACGTATCATGATTGTTTTCGGCCACATTTTGTTTTTACAATGGAAACATTTTTTTTAACTATTGGAAATGTTTCAGATTGCTGGCCAAAGCGGGTGTCAAAATCAGTCCTGCGGAACTCAGGGCGAGGGCGTCTCCCACAGGTCCTCGCCGATCCGACGTCAAACTAGACGCTAAGAGCGCATATTCAGGAGCTCCGTCAGAAGCAGGCAGTTCAATATGCGGTGACAATGATCCCGAAGATTTAACCATGTCGCACCAAAAGTACGGTGGCTTAGACTTTGGAATGTCTCCTCAAATACCCCACCACCAGAACAATTTCAAAATGAATAGGTCAGGCCAGGCCGTAGCGGCCAAGAGTATAGACTCCCTGCAGCACTTATCGAAAGAGCCTTACCCTGCGCCATTGGCACCTCCAGTGTCCGGAGCTAACACCACTGGATCGGCTATTTTGGACACTTATCTCCAATTCATCACGGAGAACAGCTTAGGGATGGGGATGATGACGTCAGATCAAGCAGCGGCGGCCATGCAAGCGGCTAAATTAGCACAGTTCAATGCGATGAGCATGGACAAGAATTCGCAGCATCACTTCTTGGAGAAGATGCACCAGATGCAGAATGCCAGCGAACTTATGATGAAAAGGAACGACGAAATCAGGCGCGGAGAGGCTGAAATGGTAAACCACGATAGGATTATCCAAAATAAGTCTCACGAAGAAGCTGAATCGTCCGCTGGAGAGGAAGATGATTACAGTGAAGACGAGATAGAACCTGAAACTGTCAAGGCAGGTGGTGATTAGTAGTTGTAGGATGGAGGGATAGGTTAGGTCACATCAGTTGCCGTTATTCTTGCCATTGATATACTCATTTTATTCCATCCAACTACCTCAGTTTGATTGTCCTCATAGTATATTTATTGAAATGTTTCCTTTTTCATATTTCATAAAATCTGGGATTCTTGATGTGAACTAGATGAAAATGGTACTTTTCTCCGGATCATTCCATACCAGCAGTGGTTCCTTGTTTGAATGAATTTTTCCACTGAAATAATTCTCATAAAAAACATTTCTACTTTCTTGAACAGTCTAAACTCTTGAGTGAAATTATACTTTGACTCTATGACAAATAATCTTTATTTTTGTTCAAACACATTGTCAAAATATATTGAATTGGATTTTGATTGAAATATTTTAAATAAGTTATTCTCATCTTTTTCGTAAGTAGCTCTTTATAAATTTATAATCCTACTGAAACCTGATCATAAAGCTCTAGTAAAATTCATTATTATTATTCTAAATCTGAATTTTTTCCAAACTGTTATACAAAAACCAACCGATTTCATTTAGTACACTTCATGCCCACAAATTATTCCATCTTCTTAAGATGAACGATCGATTAAATAAATAATTCCATCCGTCTACCTCAAAAAATATAGTTTATAATTGAATAGTGCAAGATAATAAGGGTTTCAAAGCGTATACGGTAATTTAGTAGTAAATAGAGAAAGTTATATTGGACTACATTGCAAGTTATAAAATAACTAAAATGTTTTTCATTTACTAGACTGTTATGCAGGAAGTTTTTCAATAGAAGTTTTGATAACCTGATTGAAGAGTTTGTGTTGACAACAACAATGAAAACAAGAGTTAGACAGGATATTTTTGCAACATGTCTAGTAATTTGGTTTCATTCTGAAAATTCTTTGTTGAATTTGAATGTTTTTGTGAGGTTTGAACAATCAGTTGAAAACAGAGTTTGAAATTACAAGTTTCAAAAACACAGAAACTTCAAACTTACAGCGCTGAAGTTTCTGGTACGAAAGAAGTTGCTCTAAACATATTTAATGAAATATTTCGACAGGTGCAAGGTGATAAGTATACAATTATCAAATATGTTTAAAACAAAAATGTATACAAACAATTATTCTATCCAGGTGAAAATGGTACAAAAGCGTTTTTGCCTTTACAACAATATTTTTGTATGTAACTTTGAAAAACTGAAATGTTGCAACATTTTTTGAAATCTTTATATTCATTTTGTACGTAGAAAGCTTCCAGAATGTTTTCAAATAATGCTTCCTGTTATAAGCAATTCGTAGGCATACAACAATCAAATTTATAAAAGATGACACAATAATTAGAAAAGTCATGTTTGTATATATGAACAGTCTTAGACATCACTCTCAGGTTACACAATAATATCATAAAACTGAAGTACAAATTTCCGTATAACTTTATTTTTACTCGGTCAAATCTTACTGCTAGCTCTTTCTTGCCAAACTGTAAGAGAAACACTATTTGTGTGAAGTAGGTTAGAGTAAAAACAGTAAGAGGTGACAAATTTTCAGGGAGTTTTTCACATTATTCACAAATATATCAGTATCTTTTTTATTTTTATACTTTTTTGTTAGTCATTAACAGTGATAAAAATCAGGTATAATAGTGAGTTATCCTCAAGTCTAGTAAGTTTGTGGCACCACATTCAATTTTGGACATTGCAAAAATATATTCAAGCGAAAATTGAAAAACATGAAATCATTCCTTCTTGTGTTAGTTAACAGAATGAGTTGCATTTTCATTGAATCAACACTGTACAACATAATGAACAATGATGATTTTTTTCATTTTTCGATTTTATATTTTCGTGATGAAACTGTATAAAGTGAATTGTTAATACATTAAAAACCCATAGTAGAGATATCGATTCATCTGCAGTCATTAGTTTAGTAAGTAAATAGGGCTTCATTCTTAGACGTTAGAACTTCCAGTTTTGACTTCCACACCGTGAGATACTCAAGTACTTAAAACTGTATTATATAATTTTAGTATCATTGTGATCACTATTTTAAACTTGAAATTGAGCTTTTCTTTTGAAATGTGGTTATTTTTAAAACATTCATTTTCGAATACATGAACTGAATAATCAATCAAAAAACATTTGGAGTACATTGAAACAAAAAATACTTTGGTTTAGATAAGAATTGAAAGACTCATTTCACCAGACAATGCATTATTCTTGCCTTCTAACCAAAGTTTTCAGAAACTCTGCAGATTTTGCTCATTATCTATTGTCTATCATCTCCGTGGAAGATTTTGTTATCACAATATGAATAAAAAATATATTTCTCAAATTTTTTTATTGGCAAGAAGAAGTGCAAAAGTTGTTACATATGTTTTTATTTCATTTTTGTTTTTGTAGAAGTCTATATTCACAGTCTTCCATAAGAAATCAAAATTTTCTTCTTATTTTTGTGTACTTTAACTTCAACATCGATGTTATTTCATTTCTATCTTCAGTTTTTATATGATTAAAATGCCCAGTAGTAGAATCATTCACTTATGAATATGGTTCCTACACCAGGAATGATATTTGTTATATGTACTTCATAAATTTATTGAATTCTTGTTCAGGTACAGGAGTGCTAGTAGTTCTGAAAAGACAAGTTCTAACATTCCTGACATTCCCTCAATACTCTTTTTCGTAGAAATTGTTCTTCCACTGTTTAATTTTCAATTTTTGCAATAGGTGGTGAATATACCATTTCAAGCAAATGTACTTATGTTTTTACTCGATATATTCTAGCTTTTCGCTATACATTTTTGTAATGTAAATGTTGACAGCCTCTCGTTCAAACATGGATATAGATAATATAGCGATAGAGCACTTGAATAGAGGTTATTGTTAATTATTGATTAAGAATAGGGTAAGCTAATTTTAGTTGTATGTATGCCATAGAGCAGAGCACCGGCTGAATTTCATTCTCAAATTATGAATGCATACGAGCCAGTGAATCACCTCAACCCTCTATAGTATCATACTCAAAATGAGTACTTCATAATTTGAGACTGAAATCGCTAAACGTAGACCCTACAAAAAAATGATAGACATAGTTATGGTGCTTTTTGTTTATGTGAAATAACTGATAATGATTTTGAGGTATATGTTTGTACATAGTTAACATTAATTGTTGATGCTTTTCAAGAAATTTTGACGTTTTTCTTTGTTGTACATATTCATTGTAAGAAACTAACATTTCTATACACTGCCAGAATAAGATTGGCAAACTCGGAATTTTGTTGACAAAACCCCCAACATGACTCTTGTTGGCAACTAAGAAACAACAAAACTATAAGGATTGGATTTTCATACTCTTCTAGTATGTCTACTTCGTCAGTAGATGGAATTTGATTTCTCATTTGTTCTTTTATTTCGACTATACAAATTCTATATTTTTGCAGTAGTATGTTGAAACCAATTTTAGTCTATTTTCACTGCCTATATCTCAGCTACTGCAGCTTTTATGACCAATACTTGAGCTTAATATTGTGAATGGATTAAGCATTTTGAGTTTGCTGTCTTATTATGGCTTATATGATTATTTGAAAATAGTATTACAGTTCTTCAAAATTTATATGCAACTATCCACAAAAATGTGCTGAAAAGAGCAGTTTGAATATTTTTCTAGATTCGCATTTGGAAAACTGTAATATATTCTCAAAATTTCAAATTATTTTATAACTCATCCCTCAGACTAACGAATATTCCAACAGATTTTTAATAGGAGTCAGTTATATAGTTTTGATACACCTTTGTGATGTACTTTTGATATTGTTGTTTTGTCCACATTACCTACCTCATTTTAAGATTTTTATAGACAGATTTTAATACATATTTTAGAGACATAACTACAGATCTCTCTACAATAATACCGGTATTTTTCATACTAAAAAAGCAAAATATCAAAAAATAATCTTAATTTGTACAGACACGAATAGTGTTATGCAAATACGATCTCAACTACAAAACATTTTCAAAAAATGTATTACATGTCCTCTTTTTTGTTCTTTCTAAGGGGCTAATGAGTGGCGAGCTTGAATATTCGTACCCGGTGCCATACTAGGCGAAATATGTCACGTTTCTGAACAAGTGAAGTGTTTCGTTTCATATAAGAGGACTCTACGAGTCCCGAGAAATGCAAATAAAAATGTTGAAAGATGTTGCTAATCATAGTACAGTTCCTCAACAATTTCGATTAACCATTGTATTAGTGTTTTCTTCAAAGCAAATGGCCTTTTTCAGTTGAAACCAATTGAAGATTTTTCAGATTTAATTTGATGTGTTTAGGATTATATGATTTAACGAAAAGTTTACATATATTTTTTCTAAAAGATCAGATGAAAAGTTAATCGTATTTGTGAGAAAGTGTGGAGTACGTGGAGTGGGCAAAAATGTCCTGAGTTATCATTTTTTACTCAAAATACTCCAGATTCTAAACACTGTTTTCATTTTGATAGTGTACAAAGGAATTTATAAATTTCACTGACATTAACACTACAAAGAATACACTTTTTGCTAAAACAGTGTTTAATAACAGTACATTTCGATAATAACACAGTACATTTCGATAAATTGAAAAAATATGTGAAACAAACACGCTGCAGGACTCAATAATATGCTGCCTAGTTAGTTAATAAAGACCACTTTTTCTTGGTTCTTGGTACCATATAATTACTATCAGGTATACCTACTATTGAAGTACTATTGAAGATACCACCAAATTCTTTAGTGGTTCTACTGAAAAGATCTTGGTGAATAGCTGCATCTTCAGGGTCCTCCCATGTTTTGATACTTTTCTCACTGTTTCCATTTACTCCAATGTTACTCATAGTGTGATCTGTGTAAAACTACTATTTGTTGGGGGACTGGGTGCCTTCATTTATTTTATAATGGGCCTGTTGGCAGACACATACTGCCAACAGTTAAGCCGATCAGAGTTCCTAAATGAAAATTCCCTACAAAGAGGTGAAGAATACAATTTGAATATAAACGTGTAACTTTTATATAGAATAGTAAACTGTTATAACTCCGAAATATAGTTTTGCTAATAAAACGGCAGACTCTTATATACACTATATTATTATATGAACATAGGCGTATGTGTAAAAGTATATAGAACGGATAGATATAACTGAAAATTTGAAGTTGATAGATGACGAAAGAGGTTAGGCAGATTGTATGTTGGACTGTGCTTGTTTAGAAAATGATTAAACGGTTGTCCAAAATACTATCTACACTCCTAAATGTTTGCGTCATCTAAATATTATTTGCATTTCCTTAATTATTTATGTACTTAAAAGATTGTAAAGAAAGTTTATTTTTGAGATTTTATCGTTTATTTTCTAAAATGTTCCTCGTATTTTGTTTAGGAATTATATGTTAAGTTTTCATTGTCCTTGTTAAGTTAGAGGTAGGTGCAATAAGATTTTCCTCAGTAAAAGTTATGAATACCTATTTGCCATATTATTATTATTATCGCCCTTTTTATTATTAATATTTTTTGTGTATTGCTTGGGTATCATTTATATATAATAAATTAATATTCAAATTTACTATCTGGCTATTATTTGATCCCAAATTGATTTAGTTTAAAATAAAGTCAAACCTACATTCAATACATAACTCTTAAATAATCATGAAAACGGTATTAATAACTGAAACTTCTGAACATATATAGGGAGAACAGTGAGGTAGGGTCAATATAAAATAAAACTACCTCTGAAATATAAGGTACTTTATTTAAACTTGAAGAGAAGACTGGCAGCTAACAGAAAACCAAAACAACACGAATAACTTATTTCGTTGATAATTGAATATTTCCAGAATTTAATATTCAAATTGATATGCCAACAACTTATGCGGCGTTTGATGTACAAGCAACATTTAACTGATTTTTTCAAAATTATTGTTTGACTAATTTGAATATTTCTCAGGTTACTGAACTTTAAAAGTATGCATATTGTTGGAAAGAAACGTTTTCATCACTATCAACACTCTAAAATGATTGATTGATCCAGAATGGTTTTGAATAACCCATTTCTATTTTTAGTAGTACACTATTAGTACTATCAAGTAGACTTTGAACCAATATCATATCGTTAGACTTACTGAACGTGATTTTGAATGTTGAAAGACCTTTTGCAAGTTTATAAAAATGAAAATGTTCAAATTCTGTTTTCACTTCTTCTCTTTAAAGTTATTTTCAAAAGAGGCAGGTGGTTAATTCCATTTCTCCAAGGTGATTATAGATAACAGGATTTAACTGTTTCCCCAGAATCACGATTTCTTTAAAATAATTCCGTGTCACCTATGGATCATTCATTTTACATCATCTATCATTGGTAATTTGAAAAAAATACTTACAGAAAAAATGAGTGGAGCCACGTAAATCTAAACAAATATTTATCTTCAGATCGTTCACATCAAAAGGGTTTCATGTCCAAGCCAGGAAAATAAACACAGTGGTTCCTCGTTCTTTTCTTAACGTTGTGCTATGTATCTTTTAAATAAAATGAATTCAGAATACATTAATCATAACATCATGGTTGTTTCTGTTTGAATACCATTCACAGTAGGTACTATTTTTCAGAAGTGAATTCATCAAAACATTAGTTCTTTCTTCCATGTTGTATATTGAATGAAAATACAAACGTTATAGATACACACAAAAGACGGATTTACAATACTGGAAAATGCACAATCTTTACATGAAGCACGACACGAAACAAATGAATAGTAATAGTTCAAGACCATATCAAGTTTTAACGAGTTTGTTTCCTAAATGAAGAAATGAGTAAAAAACTCAATGCCTTTCCTTGTATTTAAGATTTTGATCAGTTTCTCACTTAGGTATTTTCCACAAGTTGCAGAATAAATCTTATAAAACTGATCTCGACATATCAATCAATTTAATGCTTTTTGTATGTCCTAGCTAGTTTATTTTCAACTGTAGCAAGTAGGTGATTCTTGCAGAAATGCTTTTAAAAATTTTATTCTTTTAATTTTTGACTTGTGCTTGTCTGTTTTTGAGAATAGAAAAAAGTTGTTTGTACCAAACAAACGTAAGTATAATATTGATACAAAACAAAAAACAATGTTTTCGTTCTATTTGCAAAATCCAGTCACCCGATCAGTTGGCTCCACGTGCCTATAATTTTCTACCAGATTTCATATCTTTGAAAGAAAACTCAAGAATTTTCTTGTTGATGAATGTTATTATCCTTTTGAAGAATTTATTTGTATAAGTAGGTAGTTTTCATTATCTTTTTTCATCAACTCTAGTGTCCAATCTCTTTTTTTGACGATTCCTATACTAATTTTATAACTTTGTCAAAAAGGAAAATAAAGATTTATTTATTATTTACTTATTTAGGTACGTCTTTTGTGTGTAGTGTGTGTGCATTTTTATATTCAATAATTTGTTGGAAAAATTACAAAATGCATAGAATATACCTAGTCTGATCATTTGGACCCCTTTTCCATCTGAAATATTAGGTCAAAAACTTTTGACCTACGGCCCTCTCGATCAAAAAATAAAGAGATCCAATAAATTTCTGGTGCTGAGAACAGCTTGACAATATCAAGTTGCCACTTTGTTTCCAATGTTGTTTACATATAGGGTCAAATGGATTTTGCGTGAATGACTTTTTTTTTACTTTATGATCCATAAATTGAAGATCTGAACAAAATACGAGCCACATGATTCCATTTTTGTACCAGCTATCAACATCTGTTACAAAGTAGGGTCAATCTTATTTCGGGCATTGTTTGGGGTGTCCAGTCGAGTGTTTATCACAATACCTAGCACTGTGTAGACAACGGCATTGTCTAAATCCTTAAACAATTACCAAAAATTTTCCTGTACCATAAAATTTTCAATACTTACCATAACCAGCAGAGGACGATGCTAGTACGATGTCATATTTAATGTGGCAACCAAAAGAACTAGGTTACTAGGTAGCAGTCACTGAAAAATCAGTGGGCTTTTTAATTTAATTTAATTTTGGCGTTCATCCCGACTTCGATATGATCCTGCCGACTGGTTGTCAGTTGTCAGCGACTGCTAGCTACCCAATTCTGTTGATACTCCTCAGAGTAACAAAAGATAATGGAGAGGCCTTTTCCATCCTTAGACATCGTGACTCACGGTCGATGGTAGGTTAGATGTTTCTGGAAAACGCAAAGCATGATTTTTCTGAAAATTTCACCTCTCACATTTCCTTACCTGTTCTATCGATCTAAAATATTTTCAGCATTGCGGCG
>WOGO01003854.1:0-13845 GCA_015342085.1 Leptinotarsa defecta | reverse complement strand
GTTTATGATAGGTCAGTTTCCATCAGGGTCCTCAAATCCTAGTCCTGCATTACTGTAGGTTACTTTGGGGCTCATCTCCAAGGCTAAAATCTCTGAAACAAAACTTATCAAACCAACATCGAACAGTCCGTTCATTAACACTATCAGAGTCAATCAAGTGCCATTTATGCAAATTACGTACGTATTTTATTACGTATTTTGCTTTAAATAGGTGCGGTACCCCAAAAAATTTTCGCGCCTCCGGCGGTGTATATAGTCTTAATGACTTTAGCCTTCCCTGTTCTCCAAAGCACGAGCCGTTACTGATAGAGACCAATTACCCTAACATCAAACTGATATTACTTGCACTCGTAGGACGTTTCGCTAACTGCGATGTTGCCAAACCTTTCTCTGCTCTAATATGAGTTCAGTTTTTATTAGATGGCAGCACTTGACGGGTGAAAATTCATTGAATAAGGAAAACACGTTTTATAGATTACTCAAACATCATTTTATATTTTATTTTGTAAAGAAGTTGACTATATTTAATCGTGCAATTTCGCTATCTCAAAAATTTTTAAATTCGTCAAAGGAATAAAAAGTTAAAAACATGTTTGGAAAAATAAATGGAAAAAAATGAGTTAGCGACATTCTTCATTACATTATCGATAACTTTCCCCTATACATATTTTTCATATAACATCTCATTTCTTCACAAAGTGTTTTCGTGACTTTCAATATGGCGCTGCCACTCCATAGGCCTCTTAATAGTTATTTGTATTTGAACTATTTTCAACTTGACATTGTATACTTTACTGTACCACTTGAACTTTGTGACCATGATTATTGGTAAAATAATTTGATTACAGTTGATAAAAATTCAATCTCATATCATGTGTTTTGTTGTTTTTACAGATATAATTCAGGAGGGAAGTGTTTCTCACAAGTTCACACAAAACATTTGACTGTGACTATAGATGCTTTTACGATCCATAACTCGTTATGGCAAGGAAAGAAGGTCAATCTCCCGAACAAAAAAGATATGGCTCTGGTTATTTAAGTGAATGAAAGTCTAAAAATTGTTGTTAATTAGTCATCTAATATTATTACGTATTATTTTTTGTTAATGCTTTATTAAATGTTATACTTTTTTGTTTCGAGCAAATTCGAACAAATTTTACATAATATTGAATGATTGATTTTCTAAAGTATTTACTGCGCAATTATTTGTTTATTATGCCAATGATGCAAGGTCTGAGATATTAGATGTATCCCCCTTTTACCAGAATATCTGTTGATTTCACTTTTTCTTTTTTGTATTATGTGCCTTCTGTATGTATATTTAGGTATTTCCTGTAGTATTTTTACATTTATTTTTTTTGAGAAGAGTGAAGCTTTTTATTTGTGCCAATGGAACACCTCGAAATTCTTATTACAAAAAAGGATATGTGCTACGTGCTTATTGTACGCTATTCTGTCCATGGAGAGTAACAATAAAATTTTCTTATTAGTGTCATTCCAGTTGTATTTATAACGAATAGATTAGGCAAATTCAGGGCTGTTTTTCGGTAAAATATCGTTTTGTCATCACCTTTCGACCTGTCTCATAAATTAAAGTGTAGCTATTTTTCGAAAATGAATCGTTGAAAGCTGGTCGCGACGTTTTACCCATTTTGTAAGTCACTTCGCTTGATGATTGTAAATTTATGTTAATAACTGAGCACCAACTTTGAGACGAGATTCTGTTTTGTAGTGTCGTTGATTGAATCGATGACAACTACACCTATGATTTCAGTAAGGGGAATTTAGGTTGTCCATAACTTTTTTGTTCAATCAAGAGTAATTTTGATTTGAAGCCAGATGATATTATGTAATACGATATAGATTCAATTTCGTCAATGAACAATGTTATAATTTCAAAGCCTTGTTAATAATCTTTTTCTTTACCGAAAATAGAAACTTATCAGCTGACTTGACTGAACCTCAATCATGAATTTAAATTTATATCGAACCCTCAGCAAGTTCGTGATCCTAAAAATATTTCTTAAGCCCTAATTTTTTTACCTAACAATACATCTTTGTAACATTTTTTCCTTTAATACAGCATTACATTAATCGTTTCATGTCTGTAAATATTATGTTTTTATAATATATGGAATATTTATTAATTATACACTTGTACGAGTCAAAAACACTCAAAACATCAAATAAAAGTTCATAACCCACTTGCTGTTTTTTCATTCCGATCTTTCCAGGAAATGAGGATCAAAATAAAAAAGAACTTTGAGTATTTGAGATTTGCAGCTCATTTGGCCGAAAGTGAATAGTGCCGTGTGTGACTTTCCAGATAAAATATAAGTGAGGAAATAACCCAAGTAAAATTCCTCTTTCCATCTTAATTAAAGTGGTGATAAATTACTCAGAAGATTGATGTGATGTGATGCTCTATTTTCCCCGGACACAAAGAACGTGAGAAAATAATTAGTTATAATTATTCTTGGTTTTTCATAGTCACCCATCGATAAACCAATCATTTCAAACAGCTTGTAGTGCGTGCGCACCACTCTCGAACCGTTAATCCGAATCGCTGATTATCGCCACTTTCAACCCAAATAGTTTGGTATATTTATACTCCACATGATAGCGGTATGCCGTCAAATAAAAATATGCCGTTTACAAGGGAAACTAGATCTAACTCGATCTCAGATAATACATCTATAGATTACCAAACCAAACAAATAATCCAATGTGTCAGTGCCAAGATTGACGCAAAATTTGATGAACTTCAGACAAGTCTATGCGAGTTTCAGAAGGACAAATACCGAGAAAATCAACAAAGTTGACATCAGATTGGAGAAACTTGAACAATATGTAAGGAGAAATAACATTAGAATTTATGGGTTAGAACAAATGGAACAAGAAAACACAAAAAATTTAGTGATCACTTTTATTGGTGATAAACTAAAACTGAAGAACTTTATCCCGAATGATATTGAAAATTGCTATAGACTGCCAAATCAATGAATCTTTGTAAAGTTTTCTACATATGAAATTAATAGTATAATTGATATGAAAAAGCATCTGAAAGGTACGAAAACAATAATAAGAGAAGATCTAACCCCATCTCGTCTACAGGCGGTTAATGCTGCGGTTAAAAAATTTGGAGCAGAATGCGTGTGGACAGTGGATGAAAATATTAGGATCAAGGTAAATAATAGAATAAATAAACCAACAGATGAAGAAATCAAGAATCTACTAGATACCTACTCAGGGAATGAAAAAACATCACACAAGAAAAATCATGAAACATCAGATCGTAATTATTTTTATATTTGATATTTCCTGTTTTATCCAAAAATTGTTTTATGTTTTGTTTACTTTCTGAAATATTCCGTCATTTGTTTCATTCTAATTATTTGAGAACTCGTAAATCCAAGTGAAATGTTTTTCTTCTTTTTGTGTATACAATAAAAAAGGAACAATGTTTTTACTTTTTAGCTGTTTAGGATTTTGCCGACTTGGGATTATTTTTATTATATATTGATTAACTTAAATCATTTTTTAACTGAAAAGTTCATTATGTTTTTCACTATTGCCACTTTGAATGTGAGATCACTGTTTACCGGATTTGAACCGAAACATGGTTGGCAGACATTATATTAGATTATTCAATTAATAATGATGGATACAATATTACACGGCAAGATCGTGTTGGAAGGGGAGGTAGTGTGGACGTATACTGTAAAACAGATATTGAACTGACAAAAATTGAATTAGAATTTAATGAAACTGAATTAGAACATATGTCGGTGAAAGTGAAAGTAAATAATATTCGAATAGGAATAGGTTGTTTATATCGACCACCTAATACAAGGGTTCCTGACTGTATAAATTTTTTTACACTTCTCACGGTAATACCTCTTGATGATCATATTATGTTAGTTGGAGAAGTGAATGTGAATTTACTTAATACTACGAATAAAAACACTGCTGATCTTCAAAACTTTTTTGAAGCTTATAACCTAACAGTACTAAATAACGAATCAACAAGAATAAGTAATATCAGTAGTACTCTCATTGACATAATATCATCGAGTAATGTTGATATGATAGGTAATACTTGCACAATAAATAATGCTGATGGAATATCTGACCATTGTTTGGTATATACGGAGTTGACATGTGAGGAGCTTAAACAAAAATGCTTTTATAGAACATATCGCGATCATAAAAAACTTCAATTATGATGAGTTTTTTGTAAACTTTGTAAAAATGTTCTGGTATGACCTTTATTTATTGAATGATATAAATGAAATCGTCTCTACTTTCAATACATATATGATTTCCATATTTGAAATGCATGCACCAACAAAAACAGTAAAAATTAGTAAACCAAAAGCACCATGGCTTACAGACCCTTTACGAATGATGATTCGTAACAAAAATAATGCGATGGCAAAATTTAAAAGAACAAAAAATAGGAATGATTGGTATAATTGCAAGAACTTGAAAAATATGGTAACAACAGCATTAAGGAGAGAAAAAAAGGGTATCTTAACTTTATTCATAACCAACTTGATTCCAAATAGTTGTGGAATACTCTTCATCTTTTTGATATTGTCAGTAACAATGAGTATAGTTCTATACCAGAAGATCTGAAACTGCCAAATGAAATTAATGAGCATTTCATAAAATCAGTTGAAAACATTATGATTAAGCCCACTAAAAAAATATTAGATCACTATAAGACAAATAGTTTTAACGAAAACATATGCTTTGAATTCATACCACTAACAGATGAGCAAACTCTCTCAATAATAAACAATATCAAATCAAATGCCACTGATTCTGATGGAATCTCCATAAAAATGATCAAACTATGTACACCTTACTTGATTCCGATAATCACTTTTATGGTGAATAAATGTTTAACAAATGGTATTTACCCCTTCTCATGGAAAAAATTACTAATTTTTCCGATTAATAAAATTTCTAAGCCAAAAACATTTTCTGATATCAGACCTATCAACATATTACCATCAATTTCAAAAACTTTTGATAAAGCAGTTAATGAACAAATGTATAATTATGTGAATGGAAATAAAATACTACCACCACATCAACATGGATTTAGGCCAGGTCATAGTACTACTACTGCACTCTTGGGAATAACTGATGAAATTATAAATAATCTAGATAAACGTAAAATACAACTTTTATTATCCATCGATTATAGCAAGGCCTTTGATACAATGAATCATCATTTAATGTGCACCAAAATGAAATACTTTGGCTTTGATAATATGTCGTGCTCATTCATTGAATCCTTTCTAAATGATAGAACTCAACGTGTCGTCATGGAAGACATAAAATCGTTTGAACTTGGGGTAGCTCATGGCGCTCCCCAGGGATCAGTATTAACTCTCCTTCTTTTCACTATATACACTTCAGATTTCTCAAAGGTCTTGAAAACATTTCAAACACAAACATAAGCAGATGACACAAATTTATTTTTTAGTGATAGAATTGAGAATATTATGAACCAACAAAGTTATTTGAATGAAGATATAAAAAAATTAATTGAAAAATCCAAGGATCATTCACTCACTATCAATCCTACCAAATCGACAGCCATAATATTTGGAAGTGATAAAGATCGTCAGAGGGCCATAGACAATATATATTTACAAGTTGATGATCAGTGGTAATATATAGTGATTCGATAAAAATTTTAGGTTTGATGATTGATCACAATTTCAAATTTATAAAACATGTAAGTAGGACACTCTTATTCAATACTGAGAAAATTATATTCCAATTGGCATTACCTTATTAACAACATTAAAATCACATTATGTGATTCACTTATATTATCGATATTTAACTATTGTGATACTGTTTATAGCCCATGTCTTGATTATATAGCCCGCTCTAGAATACAGAGTGTCCAAAACGCGTGTACTCGGTTCATCTGTAATATCAAATATAGGGAGAATGTGACACCTCATATTAATGACATCGGATGGCTGAAAATGCATAATAGACGAGAGTTGCATCAAGTTTATTTCCCTTTCAAATTTGTTTTAATAAAATACCAGAAGATTTAATGAAAAAGCTCGCTCGACGTCATCAAGTTCATAACAGATACCTTAGGACAGTTACCACCCTTACCATACCCCAACATTTTACTGTTTTTTATGAAAAATCATTCACATATTAGGCTGCTACCACTTTCAATATATATCATAAATATATAATACCACAACCATGTTTATCCTTCAAAAAGAAAATTAGGAAGATCATTTTCGATAAACAGTGATCACAACAAACTGTAAGACAATCTAAGACATCTATCAATAATTTTCGTTTATTTTTTTTTGTTGTAACTATATATATGTATCAATTTGTAAATGTATAAAATACTGGTTGAGTGGAAGAGTAGCGTAAGCTAAACTCCGCCAATATAAATAAAGACAATTTATTATTATTACTATTATTATTTATTGCAGTATTATTTTTTTCTGTGAATAATTTCTTTTTTTCTCTTTTCTACCAATAAGAAATTTCCTGTGGCATCTTAACAACTATCAAAATTGAGATATTATTGTAAAGTTGTCATAAAAAATTGGTTTCTACTTCCGCACCATTGAACAAAATTGTGGGAAACCTCAAAAGAACGGAAGAGAGAACATATCTTCGAGTAGGTACGATAATAATAACTACACAGAAACCACGTGGTTCTCATTCAGTGAATACTCCCAACATTCCTGCTGTTTTCCGAAGCAGAAGTCCAGAAATTTCTAAGTGATCTAGGAATTTGATAAATTACTATGAAAGTGAAATTCTTAAACAACGTAAAGTTGGGAAGAAACTTGAAAGATCAACATGATACAACAAATGCAGCAAACTTCCAAAGAAAGGAAAAACAAAATATCTACAATGAAAAACTTTTTACACATATTTGTACGAGTATATATCATGTACAGAAAGAAGGTTCTTTATGACACAAACTGTAAATTTCATATAAATGAATCGCATCAGTCAGTGAAAAGTGCTCTCATTATTTCATATATCATAAAACACAAGAATAATCCTACTAATTTTATAAATGTGAGTTCGTATGTTTGGATTTTCAAAGTAGAGAGTTTATATCCTGGACTTACACATATATTAAATTACGAAAAATTGTTAAGATTGAAGGATTTGCTATAATTTCCCAAAATTGATGAATTTAAAAAAATAAGGAATATACATCATATATTCAGGGGTAGAATTTTGTATTGAGTTTGTTAGAAATATTTTGAATGGTACGTACCGAGTCTGTGTGTGTGGAAAATTTGTTATTATAAGTTTGGTATACCTACGATTTTCATGTCAAGGATGTGAGAAATTAGATTCAGTAAAATTTGTTTTTTGGTCATTCTGTTAGGAGTAACTAATCCTATCCTACTAATATCGTAAATGTGTAAGTTTGTATATTTGCTTTTTTGTTATTGAATCACACAAAAATGGTTACACAGATTTTGATGTAAAGTGGAATTATATAGAGATAGTTTATAATCCGGATTAACACAACTTTTGATCCCGGAAAAATTGAAGTTGTGGAAGGTTTTTGCCTACTTTCCTGCCTTCCTAGATTAAAAAATGATCGATTTATTGGATTAAATAGAAAATCGCGGATTCGGGGGTTTACAGAATTTAACATTGAGATTGATGTAATTACTTTTGAATGTACGGTACTGTAACTGTATGTGCTGAAAATTCGTTGGTCACATGAGTTTGTAATACAAATCAGTTTCAAGCAGTTATACATAAAGTCGGATTTTTCATCACAAATGACTTATTGTTTGTGAACTAATGGAAAAAATTAGAGTACACTCATTCTGTAGAGTGCCTTATACTACCTACTCATCTTCTTTGCAACTTCGTCTACATGGATTTCAGAATTGAGCCACATATTTTTTAAGCTGGTATATTTGTACAGATGACATTCCATGTCTATTTCATTTCCATTTCCCAAAAAGCTAAGTAAGTGAATGAACATTTTCTTTATAGACAAATAATATTCAGAAGAAATATATCGAGACAAAAAATATTTCGTTTAGTACCTACAAATAACAATGAAGTAGGAGGATTACAGTTTGATTTTTGACTGCTGCAAATATAAAGAATCCTCAGTAGAAGGATTTCAAATGAACAAACAAGCCACATAAAATAATTTCCAGGAGTTTTAAATCAATATGCAAGCCTCATACTTATCAATAGCTAATGGGGAATGTTCCTCTATTTGGTTTATTACAGCAAATGCAAATGAGTTTTTCAAATTCACTTCGAAAAGTATTCAAATTGATGTTTCAAATGATGGGTTTTAATTTTTAAAGGGCTTTGTTTCTGATTCACATATTGGCAACAGCGCCTAGAATGTTAGATCGGAGTTCAGGTTACCTAGATATTCTACTTGAAAAAAAGAAAATTATCTTCATAAATCAACAATTGAGGCAAAATATAAATTATAGTTCAATACCACCTCCACAAGCCACACAAACAACAGTTGTTTTGTTACTTATTTATATAGAGGAAGATAGGTTAGGTGCATAAAATGTCATATATCACAGAATGTCTCGAAACTCTGAACATAAGTAAACAGAACAGCACGCCTCTAAAATATTTCATCTTTGTTTGTCTCTTACAGGTAACATATTCATTGTCCTTTATTAGCTATAACCGATGTTGTCAAATGGTGAAATAGATACTAATCTCTTTAAATATTGAATGCACTACTTCATTCCTCTTTTTTAAGTATTCAAATATTTTTTTAAAGAAAAAGGTCGAGATGATAAGTTTAGAATGCGTTGTTTTAGAGCTCTTTTATGAAAACTACTTGATTTTCCTCAGGAGGAATATTCCCCATTTGCTGATATTCATCTTGGAGCGAACGTATTAAAAACATGCCTCCGTAAAGTATTTTCAGAGATATTCATTTTGACAAAGCCTCCCGAGTATTTCAATATATTATAAAACAAAGTACTCTCGCCGGTTTGTATGTCTATCTGTCTGTCTGACGCAATAAACTCCAAAACCAACGAACGGATTTTCATACGGTTTTCATGAATGGATGGAATAATTCAAACAAAAGGTTTAGGAGTATGCTTCAATAATTTGTTTCAAGGTGGTTGACAATGTTTCATGGTGCATTTCATTAGTTCGGATATTACATACGATATAAAATAATTTGAAATCCCGAAACCAGGAATCCAACCACCATCAATCGACTAAGAGAGGAATTATTAAGACCGTGCTTTCGGGCTCTTTAATACGAAGGAAGGTCTGGAGGAAGAATTAGGCATCATCATAAATGATCTTCAATGGAATGGTTACTCCAAAGTGATGGTGAAACCATACTTTGGCTAGAAGACAGTAAGAGCCTCACAAGGAGGAGAAGCCATCTCAACTAGTACTTGTTCTTCCCTACATCAGAGGATTGCTGTAAAGGCTAAGAAGAATTGGGGTAAGGTATAACATCAGAACCTGCTTCACAACCGGAAACACTATCCGTGGTAGCCTCACGAAAACCAGGCCACCAAACGCGGACTGCGATTCCAAGAATTGCATTTACCGAATACCCTGTGAGTGCGAAAAATTCTACTTTGGAGAAATTGAGAGGCTATTGAAAGTCCGCCTTGCTGAGCACAAGAAACACACACAACGAGGAGGAACCAGCAAATCCGGAATAGCAGAGTATGTTTGGACTCATCAACATAACATCGAGTGGGCTCGAGCTGAAATCATCCACAAAGAGGAACACTGCGGTTTAGGAGAAAATTCAAAGAAGCCGCATATATGTCGTCCACCAACGCTTTAAGCCAAGCTAGCGTAGAGATACGCAACATATGGAAACCCATAATCAAGTGGAAAACAGCCAACTCCCGCCAAACGGTCAGCTGCCGCTAAATCAGTGAAGCGGAGACAGGGAAGAAGGAAAACACTCAAATGACCTATAGTCAGATCTCTTTAGAATAAGTCCAGTTATAACACGAAGACATTTGTGGACACTAAAAATCGAAACGTCGTGAAGTAACTTGGTTTGAAATTTTTTATTTTTAATTTTAATTTTTTATTAATTGTTCAATATTCAATTGTTGTGTTTATTTCATTTCATTGTGATTCAAGATATTCTTATTAATATTATTGTTATTTTCCAGCTCATCTTTTCATTTTTTATATTATATTATACAATGAAAGTCTGATTGATGAAATGAAGCGAAGTGCGAAGTAAAAGCAGCGGAGGTATCCGTGCAAAACCGGAAAGAGTCGCTAGTTGTAATGAAAATCTGAAAACCTGATGTTTGTTCTGAATTTACTTACTGCAATCAATACCAACCAATACATAACGACAGCAAATCAATTACAGAGATACAAATAAGAATTTTGGTCTTTTCTTTTATCAGATTACTGTATTTGTCAAATAAAAATGAGATGGAATAATGAGAAGAGAAAAAAATTTCAGTTGAAAATCAATACACTTTCAATGACAGCGGTTATTTTTTGTCGATCATTTCTAATAATTTTCAAAATAAATCGAAATCTACACAAATAGAGTTGAAATTGCGAAATACTGTAGATATGAATAGAAGAATTGTATAAAACATATGTGCAAGAATTCACACGGTAAAATATAATATTTGCACGAATATGAAAAGATGGGACAAATAATGCAAATTTTTCCAGTTTGATGAATCAACTGAGCCATGCGTCAACTTATAGGTATAAATATGTCCATGTTCTGCAGCTGAATTAATACAAAGATAAAAGAAGGAGTAGAAAAACTGAAATTTCCATAAGAATTTCAGTTAATAATAATTTCACTCCTAAACTCCATTCAAAAACCAATTATATATACAAATTGCAACAATATGTACTTAATACGTACCTTTGTCTTTGTTTGTAAATAGTCTAACAATAAATCACGAATATCTACCTGCTAGTTTTATTACTCGTGTTTAAATTTTCGATTCCGTGTACCTATCTCTGAAAGCACCATACAAATTCCTTTAAAAAAATTATTGCGCACGACCTTGTCCTCGTGCGATCGGCAACATAGTCAAGTATGTGTGGTTTGGCTCCTCTTCCCAAATACTGCCATGGTGGCAGCTGGTTCAGACAAAAGGTGTCTCAGTAATTATTTACGGCCCTTCAGACCTCACACTTTGCTCACGCCCTGAGTGTCCCTTCCTTTCACAGGGCGTTATTTATGCCGAAAAACATGTATTACGATGTTATTGAACAGTTGAGTACAGAAACAGGGACGGGGAGCAGAAATTGCAAAAATAATCACTCCGTTCAAAGGAGAGGAAATATTATTGAACGATTTGTTGTATACAAATTAATTGGACGATGAAGAGGTCAAGGTCAGATCTGACTATATTGAAATATCAATCAACGATAGGCACACGTGACTGGTTCTTGTTCTGACTTCAGTGTATTTGTTCAGAATCTCGGATTGAAAAATTAATCGCTTGTTTTATCTTCATCTCGCACATATTTCAAGAAGACTTCTGAGAGTTACTTATAAGAGAACAGTTTGCTTGACTGTTGAAACGAATTCTAATATTTTTATACTAGGGCTTCAAGAAGTAGTATTTTTGGAAAGGTATGTATCGGAATGTCTAGAAAGCTTCGACAAATTATATAAATCGTATAAAAAAATGTATCAAATGAGTTGGGAACACCCAGGTTAAACGAGAAGAGCAGATAAACAACTTGGTCCATTTTATCTTGCTAATGCAACGGATCAAACCAATTATTGTTTATGTAAAAAAATAAGCTCCCTACAATGGCAATGATCCTTCCAGATGTTTTTATTCGTCATTCGGGACGAAGGCATTTGAAGAACTCTCTAGTTCCAAGCCAGTTACACACGGTGTACCACAAGGGTCAGTTCTTGGACCACTTTTGTTTTTCATATACATCAATGATCTGTTCTTAAGTTTATTTCCAAATGATATAGTGATGTTTGCTGATGATGCAACACTCATAAACGCAGATAAAAATACGGAAAACTTTGATATTATTATTGAATAGGCAGAAAATCAAGCGGAAGTGTGGTATAATGCCAATAATTTAAAATTAAATAGAGAAAAAAATGAAAATCTTGTTATTTCAACAAATCATAACGTTGCGGCAAGTAATGAGGTCACATTGCCTGGAATTGTTTTGGATGATAAACTGAACTGGTCCAGGCACATAGAACAACTTATTAAGAAAGTATCGAGCTATATTTATCTAATGCGACAACTGAAAAAGATTGTTAACATTAACACTCTGCTCTCTGCATATTACTCATTAATACATTCTCAGATCACTTATGGGATTCTTCTGTGGGGGAACACAAGTTATGCTCTGAAAATATTCGCTCTACAGAAAAAAACAATGAGGATAATCGTTGGTGCGGACCTCAATGCTCACTGCAAGCCAATTTTCGAAAAATATGGCATCTTGCCTCTACCTTGCCTGTTTGTCTATTATGCCATGATAGATATTCACAAAAACAGACATTGTTATTCGAACGTATCTGAATCTCAAAATCATAATACGAGATCAGCGAATCTGTTCAAAATACCTTTTTATCGACTTGACGTGTCCAGGAATAACTCACCTAAACTGCAGTTATACGACAAGTTACCAACTAGTTTGAAACAACTTCCTCTAGTATTATTCAAGAGAAAATACAAAGTGCTATTATTAAAGTATTGTTTTTATTCCATCAATGAATTTCTCAAAGCTCCTTGGAACGACAACTTCATTTGATATTGAGGGTCAGTGTGATTTTTAACAATTTTAGACAATTGTATAGTATATACTCATTCTTTTTTTTATATACTCGTATTATAGAGGTATTTCTTACTATTTATCGTGTAGGATGAGCCTATGGAGATATATGTATATTCATGGGTTTGTGTGATGTTCCTATTTACAGTGGAAGCATTGATCTTTCTATTTAAATTGTACACTACTTCAATTCTTGTTCCGAAAGCTGGAACACTGACTTGCTACAAATATATTGTCTGGATATGTAACGTGGCCATGATTCATGATGCGAGTCATGATGCGAGTCTTTTTCTCAGCCGTGCAAACTGCCACTTCTATCACTTCGTTAGCAGGTTGGGGTGGATCTACATAGCCCTGCTGCCAAGGATAAGACATGCAATCCCAAAGGTTTTAGGTGTAGAAGGCGGCATGCTACGGATGTATTCCACACCACAGAGCATGCAACCTCGCCATTATCCATCTTCGCAAGGGATCACTACTCTCGTAACAAGGCATACCGCTATCCCTTTTACCGTATATAGTATGCACTGGTCAGGCCCTATCCCCCGATACATTCGGAAGGGCGCGCAAGCATTATTAGCCCACCGCCGTGGCGAGTGGGTCAAGAATCATATGCCCTGAGCAAGTGCAGTGAGCCAAGAATGACAGTCTTCTACATCTGTCTGGCTTAAGATTTCTGCCTTATAATAATTATTATTAAATTGTTCATCACAAAATGAATGGGCATGCTAAAAAAACAATTCGTTCAGGGCAGTTTCAAATTACTTACAGTGTAGGGTAATGGACTGGCACCTATTAGAAAACAACTACTTCCCTGGCTAAAACCACGAAGGGCGTTGGATTATATCCAACAGGTGTCAGTGCAGGATTCTTCACTGAAGGTATTCCGCGTATGCTGTTGGCGATACAATTGCCGGAATTGATTTTCAATTAATGGAACATTCTTGCAGACCGGTTTCGAGCTGTTTGGCCACTCGTCAGTGCAAGGTAGTGTCTATCATCAACATGAAGTCGATGCTTTACGATAATTGAAAATCG
>WOGO01003852.1:0-13846 GCA_015342085.1 Leptinotarsa defecta | reverse complement strand
TATGTTGTTAAATGAAAGTAAAACCCATAGGGAGGTTGTAAGTTTGTTAAAAGAGAAAAACCAGAATTATTATTGGTTTGGAAATGATGAAGATTTTTGTCAATGTCAATCTACATGATTTCTTAGAGCGAACTAAGTATTTTCCTGTAGTGCTTGTGTTTTTTCCTTAAAAAAAGCTATGTTAAACAACTCATCGTCTTAAAATAAAATATAGAAGAAAATGTTATATTTATAATTGCGCATTTTTTACATTTACATTTAGTACTAAGCACTAAACACATTTATTTTTCCTATTGGTACATTTTTGATTGTAGAAAGCATCTGAAAGGTCTTCCTGAAGCGTTCAACAGTAGTCTGCCATCCTCAAAGATACCAAGTATGATGGACACAGCCTGTATACCAATTTCTGTATTATTACAAGTTGAATGTGAAATTACACAACCATACTCTTATAACTTGATTCCAGGTAATTCCATATATTCTTTTTTCAGTGTAAAAATAATCATTATTCTACTGTATCATTCCAAGTTGAATGTGAAATAACACAACATAACTCTTATAACTTGAACCCAGGTGATTCCATATATTCTTTTTTTCAGTGTAATCTTCAATCAATCAACTATGATGGACGCAGCCTGTATATCAATTTCTATATTATTTCAAGTTGAATATGAAATTACACAACATTACACTTATACTTGATTCTATATATTTTCATATATTTATTTTTTTCAATGTGGAAATAATCTCTATTCAATCAAGCATGATGGACGCAGCCCGTATACAAATGTCTGTATTATTTCAAGTCGAATGTGAAATTACAGAACACTACGCTTATGAATTTATTCAGTGTAATTCCATATACCTATTTTTTTTTTCAGTGTAGAAATAATATCTATTTAACCAAGTATGATGGACGCAGCATGTATTCAAAATTCTGTATTACTCCAAGTTGAATGTGAAATTACACATTATGCTTATAAATTGATTCCGTGCAAGTCCATATTATTTCTTCAGGGTAGAAATAATATTTATCCAACCAAGTACGATGGACGCATCCTGTATACCAATTTCTGTATTATTCCAAGTTGAATGTGAAATTACACAACATTACACTCATAACCTGATTCCGATAAGTCCATATATTTCTTTTTTCCAGGGTAGAAATAATATTTATCCAACCAAGTATGATGGACGCAGCTTCTATACCAATTTCTGTATTATTCCAAAGTGAAGGTGAAATTACACAATATTACTCCTATAACTTAATTTCAGGTGATTCCATATATTCTTTTTTTCCAGTGTAGAAATAATATCTATTCAATCAAGTATGCTGGTCGCAGCCTGTATACTAGTTTCTGTATTATTCCAAGTTGAATGTGAAATTACACAACATTATTCTTTCAACTTGATTTCAGGTGATTTAATTTTTTTTCAGTGTAGTAATAACCTCCATTCAACCGAGTAGGTATGACGGACGCAGCCTATGGTCATCGGCCGGCAGTAAACAAAACACAATCTATTTTGTTTATGTTTACGTTAACAAGACAGCTACAGGCATCGTCCGGATTATTCAATCAAGATGCAATTGTTAGCAAAGTGTTATCTGCACTTGCGAAGTGAGATGTACAGTTAGTTAGTCATCTGTTATTTAAGCTCTGCCAACCGGTTGTCCGCGACATCCAGCACACTAATGCGAAAAAAGAAAGGAAACACAACAACGGCTGAGTGTTACATGTCTAATCTAGTAGTCTGAGAATTTGCATTTAACGATGTCGCCAATTAGAAATTACCGAGAGGAACACGTGATATTTAAGAAACAGTTGGCCCATTGACAGTGATGAGAGGAAAACGCACTGGGTTGAACTGTATGAATTTATAACAAAAATAAATGAAAATATATCAAAAAATGCATTAAAAATGTTAACTTACCATAAATCTATTGATTTTTCTTCATCCCGACTCTATAATGAGCAAATATTTCTATATGATTTTTGTTCAAATTTTTGATTGAATCTTATGGGTTAAACTTTCATTGCCTGACAAAGCATAACAAAAAGCATAACAAATTTGAAATATTAAACGATAAATGTATGAAAATTAAAAAAAAAACGAAACATTTGAATAAGTTGGTTGAAAACTGAAAAATATCATATCTTGATATAATGAGTATGAACATTGAAGGATTCAGTATGCCAATATGAGATCCACACTGGGACACGAACAATATCCACGCAACTTATTTAAATACCTTTTCGAACCAGTTCTCCTCATTGTAGATAATTTCAGCTTCCTATGTTAGTGGATCCAAACACTCTTTACAGTTACTGATTGATTGTTTTCTCTTCGCTGAATAATCTTCTAGGGCTCCCCAATACGAGCTTTCAACAACTTCTTGGTTTCACAGGGTTACCAGCGAAGAGTAAAGTCTTATTTTTCACAGGCTTTTAGAATACACCGTTGACACGAATTACAGCAGCCAGATACGAGACAAACTTAGATTTTTGTTATTGGCGAAGGTGTAGGTTTATAACGGATACGAGACGTTCAATTTAATTTTAGAATGGGAAGTTTCTATGAACTGTAGGCTGCTTATTTCAATGTTAACATACAATAGAATTCTGGATAGGACCTCTGACTTTATGCCTCTAACTGTCAAGTAAGAACTGCCTTATAAAATACTGTTCCCGAGTAGAGAGGACTGGATCCTCCGGGAGAAGGAAATATTAAGAGCAGGTAGTTGTTGGGTCACAGATGTATCAAAAACACCTTCCGGTTCTGGTGCAGGTGTCTTCAGTCGCAGACCTAGAACAGAGATACCAACCTACCAAGGAACCTATGCCACTGTATTTCAAGCGGAAATGTACGCTATTTAATTGTGTGCGGAGAGATTGGAAGAATCTAACCTCATACACAAGTCAATAAGCAGCTTCATCGGATCAGTCAAGCGGCGTTGGAAGCTCTGGCTCCTAACGAGCAACGTTTAAATTGGTAGCAAATTGCCAAACGACTCTCCTCGATAGAAAAACTTAACAGATTGTCTCTGGTTTGGAATCCTGGCTATACTGGTCTGGAAGGCAATGAGACTGCTGACTCCCTTGCAGAGGAAGGTGCTGGGTGCTGCAAGCATCTTTATCGGACCAGAACCTCTCATTGGCATCGCTTTAGGTTCTGCCAAACAAAGATTGAACACCTGGATGGCAAGATGATTTATGGCAGCATCTTCCAGGATTGGCTCACTCTAAGGCGTTAATTCACCCTCCGAAGCTTGATACCAAAAAGTTGTTGGACTACAGTAGGAATGAACTACGATGTCTAACAGGCCTTCTTACAGGTCACTGTCATTTGATTCATAATATGCAGAGCCGTACTCTTACCATCTGACCTGAAAGACCACTCACCATAGAAACTAATCGACTTCGTTAAGAAGCTGGGTTTATTTGGTCGAGCGTGAATGGGTGTGAGCCACAATAAACTCTTGCGGGTTGCGGTGGACCTAACCTAAGTTAACTTATAATAGCCGGATTCAATATCACCCTATGGAAGCTGCAAATATTTTCAAGATTCAAGAAAGATCTATAAGAATTATCATACAGAACATTGCCAACATCTTTTAATAAATTTTAATAAAATGCGACGAGAAGTCGAGTTCCTTGATCAGACAGTCTGATGTACATAACTATAACATATGAAATGCCAATTCACTTCGAACAAAAAGATTTCGTTTAACAAAATCTCAAAAAAATAACCTTGACAATGCATTAACAATAATTTTATTCGCAATAACAAAATAAATATACTAAATTCAAATTATTTAAAGATTTGCAAATAAAATAATAGTTCAGTCATTTAGGTTCTATCGAACCTGTCTATGACAACTACTCACAAGCAGAACGATTGTAATTAATGAATACTGCTAGAGAATCAAGTTTCGAAAAAAGGTACAACAGAAAAATGGAAAACTTAATATTCAGTTCGAACCACTGTTATATCTGAAATATATGTTAATTGCGTTTACTTATTTTTTTGTATTTTTCCACTATTGGGGATCAAATACTACATGAGAAAAGGTTCTATTCGTTTTTAGAACCCATTTTCTATTGTTCTTTTAAAAATATGTTTGCTCTAAATAATTCTTATATTTTCTGGCAATGTATATTGTATATTTTAGGTACTAGATAGGTAAAAGTTCGTTGCCCTACTGCTTTCTGTGCAAACTAATGCCCTAGTTCGGTGAGTACGATGTACATTTTCAAAATATGTCGGTTTATTTAATGCAAAATTCAAAATATAGGTTTGACATATAATTGTCGAATATCCATGATGACTGAATCCTCATATAGCTATGATTTGAGTAATCGTCTTCCTCTTGAGTTCTTGAGCTCTCAGTCAATCTGAGTTTAAAAAGAAAATGAAAAACTATCTTCTGAAATATTGTTTTTACTCAGTCAATGAATATTTAGAATATATTCATTTCTGCAACTTAATTTTCACAATAGTTTGTGTTATTTCTTCTTCTTTTTCCATTTGAGGGTTTGTAAAGTTTTGTGTTGATATTGTGTAGATATGTTTTTCCGACTGCAGAATATGTTAGATGATTTTTCAAATTTTTGTGTTGTCCAATTTTCAAAATGTTTATCTTGTCCACTATTTATGACTCATTTTGATTGTAAATGGCTTGCTACAAACATATTTGAGTATGTAATGTATTCAATAAACTAGCTATAATTTTTAAAATATTTCCGAGCCCTGTGGCAGTATTTTCCATAATGGAAATTATTATATCTGAGTGATATATATCAAATTTTTTTGTAGGTATAATAATGTCAAAATAAGTTCGTTTTATTCGGCAGAATTGTCAGAACCCACTTCATTGTCAAATATCTATGATTTGAATGAAGAGGTTACAAATCTATGTTCTTGATAGACAACCAAAATCCAGAAATCATGGAGAGGGGCATAGAGCGGCAAAGAGGAAAGAACTTAAGGTGAGGAAGAATAGGAAATCAAACATTTCGTTCAAAAATCAAATACACAACTCAAAAATAAAACTATGCCCAAGACATGTATGCAGATTCAAAGATAACGAACTCATTCAGAAAATATGTGATTCGAAATCGAAAGGAAGAAATGTGTAGAAGAGACCAAGTAAAGATGAAAACAGTGAATAAGCAGTTGGTAATGGAACTCAAATGTAACGATATTTGTATGATTGAAATATAAATTCAAGTGGCCACCTTATAACTTGCAAATTTTTCAATAATCAATTATGTTGTTTTTATTATTGTGGCAAACATTTTTTGAGTAAAGAATGTTGGCCGTTGCTACTCATATAATGGATTCAAACAAATCAATCCCAATCTGTTCAGATCCTCATCCATCGTTAGATCTTGTGAAGAACTGTTCGACGTGGCAACAGTGGCGACGTTGTCGGATTGAGCGCGGTCGACACCGGCAGCAATAGCAACGCGCAATTAATATGGCGGTGCCCGTGACTCATACAAAAACTTGTTTTATATCCTTTCTTGTTTTGCTCTTTGCTCACCGATGTTGATTGCCGATCTGTAAAAGGTGGACACAGTGGCGTTTCGTGTCCACCTACTAGGAGGGAAATTTTAATAATTTGTTTGAAATCGACGCAGAGAGCAAAGGTAAAGTTTTTTTCAGGCTGTTAACATTTAGGAAATGTTACGTGATCAAACTATTAAACAAACATTTAACTATCAATAGATAAACAAGTACTTACGCATTAACATTTCAAACGGTTCTGACGACTCACCTGTAAAAAAAAGTATACGATTAATTTTCTCCACTGAAAAAGTACAGAAATTTATAGAAACGTTGTTTTGGATTTCATTTTATATTATCAAAAAGGTTCGGAAGTAAGACGGTCTTATATTTAGGTACATACATACATAATCTCCAATATCGGAAAACTATTGGGACTTATTCTGTACTTAGATGTTTGCACTTGGAAGATGATTCATCAAGCCCAAAAAGTATTTTTTTCACTTATATCATCAATTGAAAAATTTGCTTAGTTTTTGAGAAAAAATTTGAAAATTGACATTTTTCACCAATTCACGTATATTTTTCTCATTTTTGTGGAATGCCATCTCGAAAATACTAATAGGAAGTGGTATTTTTTACACTTCAACGCTAAGTGTAACCCTTGTACACTTCGTTTTTCTGTGACAGTCAAACAATGAAAAATACTTTAGTTTGACTTATTATAAAGTAGTTATTGTCAAAAATAAAAAACACCAATAGTAAAGGTTCAAGTGTTGATCTTTTAGTAACTTCAAAATTGAAGAAACTGAAGCGTATTATTTTTTATATAATCAAGTCACAATGATATAGGGCAGGCTGAAACTGTCACTTAATAATAATAATAATAATAATACATTTATTGCTCATCAAAGTAACAAGATAACAACAAAAAAAATACAAGAGAGAGAAAAATAAAAACACTTTGTATATGATGTGCAAATGGCTTTTGATTCAGATCGCGAATATACATTCGCATCTGCTCTTCCACCAATGTCGAAAATGTATAAAAATAAAATATTCTATTAGGGCTTGAAGAGAAGAAAAGAAGAAATAACAAAAAAAAGAGAAGGTAATATATAGATATAGAGAAACATGAACAGCTAAAACCTTTTTCAGGATTCTCGCCGCGGACCTAGTTATTATGAATGCTGAACAGATGCTGTATAAACCTACTTTTACAAACAGTTTCTGACATATTAAAACAATTTTTCCCCATTTATGGAGATAATTTATTGTGGAGGAGATATTATAGGAAAAAGATCGATTTAATATTTCTTTTTTATGTACAGGAATGTTAAGCACTGTCTTTTTACGTAAATTCAGGTTATGGACATCTGTTCTATAAGACAAATGTTCATTTAAGTAGGGAGGATTCCTATATATGATTATTTTAAAGAATATGCATGTTGAATGAAAACGTCTACGATTGAACATATTCAACCATTTCAAATCTGCTAATTTGTGTGAAATTCTAATACCAAATATTAACCTGATGCAAGAGTTTTGAACTTTTTGTATGTAACACTTGTCGTTCTTGTCTAAACATGAATGATAAAGAGCGTCACAATGGTTGAAATGAGGTAAAACTAATAAATCACATAGCATTTTCTTGACATCTACATCCATCCAAATATTGTTTATGGGGATATATAAGTTTCAATGATGAATAAGAAATTTCAAGTTTGTAGTTTACATGTTCATGAAATCTTAGTTTATGATCTAAAATCAACCCCAAATTCTTTGGATACGGTGTAAATTGTATCTCAGAGTCTCCCATTTTCAAGCTGTAGTCTTTTAATTCTTCCCTGATGCTATCACTTCCAAAAATAATAGCTACTGATTTGTTTGGATTGATTGATTTTCCACATATGGTCAGTGGACACTTAAAATCGTGTTTAGATCAAAATTTATATCGGTTACTGCTTGACCTATATCTGAATATTTGAAAGATAAATGTATTTGAGAATCATCTGCATAAAGGAGATATTTACTCTGGCACAAAGAAATGAACCACAACACAGTCTGTAAACAGTTTCAATCCTTGAATTTTTTCTTAAACTTAGGAAACTTAGTATTTTGTTTCTCGATACATCAGGTTGTTTGACGATATTTTCATAAATGACTTCGTAGTGCTGCCACAATTAATTTTGAGAACACAACTTCTACGCCACCATTTTGAATAATAGAAATTATCACTTCTGTTATTATTGTTGAAAATGAAATTATATAACCTATCAACAGGTTTCGGCAGAACAGAAGAGATACTAATGCAAAAAAATAAGAAGAAAAAAACTTTGATCAATAAAATAATATAAGAATTCATTATATACAGATCTGGCTCTCAAGACCATGTGAACAAAAATCTACCATGCATTTCACATTCTAAAAGTATGAAAACGAAAATAATTCAGTCAGACAATTTTCACCTTGAAATCCACAAATAGAATTTTTGAATCGATATCTTTTCTGACAGTGGTTTTCTCAGTACTTGTACATAAGAGATGAGAAATGCGCTCCAGTCGCAAGGTTAAAAATGTTTCAATTGCACTTTAAATTCAACCTGGTGCACGCAATTTGCGGTCAATAACAATTCAAATATAAATTTCAAATTAATCGAGTCACTATTATCATTACACCTCTAATTATTATCATTATACCTCTAAATATTATCTGACGAATCGTTTATACATCCACAGAAAAAATACTACACCAATTTTATTAATAACAACTGATAATAAATAGAACGACAAAAAACAATATAATGCATCAAAAATTACATTATTGCTTCAGCACAAATTCTGAATATGTATAATATGAAAACATGTTTGTGTAAAAATATAAAAAATAGAAGTGTACTTTCCATGGGGAAAAGAAAATAGTGGCAGAATGACATAGAAATCGATGAATGCCAGCTATAAATGCAAATAATTGAAAACTGGTGTTTCTATTGAAGTCCTGTTTTACAAATTTAGATGCAAGTTTACTACAGTTCAATCTGTGACTGGTTTGGTTATGAAAACAATTGTCCATATCTTGACAAAATACCAATGTTTAATATTTTAATAAAATATTCAATATTCTAGAAAAATAAAGCAATGATTTTCGTAATGAATTTATAGTGAACTTTTTCATATTTCAATATGTTTATTCCTACGAATAACACAACATGATTTATGAAATTTGGAAAAGAGGTAAGATACTTTTCCTATCTCAATTGAGAATAAGACTGATAAAATGTGTCACACGCTTTTTATAACCATAAATAATAATAAAAAAATACAGAATTACCAGTCACAGAATAATAACTGCATTATTGTAAAAGAATTAGACATAAAAGCGAAAATAAAAAAATAATAGTTTAAAAAAGTAAAAAAAATGCTTCAATAGCAACAAAAACTGAAATACAAAAATAATTCAAAACGAGTTTAAGATAATACATCTATTTACAAAAAAAAACAAGTGATCATCTTCAAGAGGAAGATCAAACTCTTCATCTTGAACTTATGAAGCACTGTTTGGAATCTTTGGTGCAGTAATGAATATTACTGAAGTTTTTTCTCAACACCAAATCGTTATTTTTAACACCTCGACACGTGTTTCGATCACCAAGTGATCATCTTCAAAGAGGAATATTAAAACAGTTTTAATCTTCCTCTTTGAATATGATCACTTGGTGATCGAAATACGATTTGGTGTTTGAAAAAAACTTCAGTAATATTCTTCATCTTATGGTTCTAGTCACTGATGATGCAGAACTGCGTTCTGCATCATCGGTGACTATGACCACGTTTGAAGTTAGCAAACCAACGTTTTTGATGGAGCAGAGTCTTAATAATACTTCTCAAACAATTACTTCTCTTGAACGGTATTTTTCCCATCAAGGAGCAGTGCAAATCCTTTTGGAGGTTAGGTAAGGTTAGGTTAGGTCTAAAGTGAGTGGGTCTCTTCAACCCTCCACCTCAACCCACAAGGGTTTCTTGTGGCTCACACCAATTCACACTCGCCCAAATAAACCCAGCTTCTTAACGAAGCTAATTAGTTTGTATGGTGAGTGGTCTCTCAGGTCAGATGGTAAGAGTACGGCTCTGCTGAACTCTAAAAACCTGATTCGGTCCCCAGCCGGGCAGGCACAAAGTATATGCTCTGCTGTTTTATCATTTTCCAAACAGAGGCGATACACACTGTCCTCCGACAGTCCGAATCTCTGCATATGATGATTCAAATGACAGTTACCTGTGAGAAGGCCTGTTAGACATCGTAGTTAGTCTCTACTGTAGTCCAACAACTGTTTGGTATCAAACTTCGAAGGGTGAATAAACGTCTTGGAGTGATACTGCCAGAAGTCCGTGAATCTTCTTGCCATCTAGGTGTTCAATGTTTGTTTGGCAAAGCCTGAAGCGATTCCAATGACAGGTTCTGGTCCGATGAAGCTGCTTGCAGCGCCCTCCTTTGCAAAGGAGTCAGCAGCTTCATTTCCTTCCAGACCAATATGGCCAGGAATCCAGACCAGAGACAATCTGTTAAGTCTTCCTATCGAGGAGGGTCGTTTTTGGCAATTTGCTACCAATTTAGACGTTGCTCGGTAGGAGCAAGAGCTTCCAACGCCGCTTGACTGTCCGAGATTATTTTTATTGACTTGTGAATAAGGTTGGATTTATCCAATATCTCAGCACACAATTCAATAGCGTAAATTTCCGCTTGAAATACAGTCGCATAGGTTCGTAGGCAGGTAGATATCCCTGTCCTGGAACTGCGACTAAAAACACCTGCACCAAAACTTGAAGGTGTTTTTGATTCATCTGTGAACCAACAACTATCTGCTCTTATTATGCTGTACCTTGCATTAGATCGATTTGTGCTATTAGCAATGTGGAGGTTAGTATCAACTGAAAAAGTGTTATCTATGTGTTAGTCCCGAGACTTTTCGGCCCAGGTAGTAAAATGATACTAGTAACATGGTTATGATATCTTATTTCATAGAAAGTTTCTGTGAAGGAGAAGTCAATGTTTCTGTTTTTTTTATGTATTCACCTTCTAAAATCTGACATTTCAACAAAGAGAATCTGCTGAAGTGCACTGAAGGGTGAAGTAAAAAGTTCCCCATCAAAAGTTACTGTGTATTATAAACCATTGAGGATATCAATAAGTAGCAACTCGTATTCGCAATTTGCCTATAGATGAAATTAAATGAAATTTTAATCACCTTATTCAAAACGGTTTTGCTTTATTTATTTTACAGAATGTAAAAAAACAGCAAGAACTAATTTTTATATCATTGTTTTATCTCTGCTGTCTCATACCGTGTTAACAAAAATATCACCTCACCTCGTCATGTACTTATCATGTTCCCCCGGTATACTCGGAGATAATTGGTCATTTCGAGTTTTCCGTAGAAGGGTGAAATTGGCGAAGACAGGTTCGGGTTCAATGAAACGAGCGGCTCGAAGGAGCTGACTGCCACTTATTTAATTCAATGTAGTTATTCTTCAGACGTACAATTATTGCTATTCAAAGCCGAACTGACTAGCAAGGGTCATTAATAATTTAGGTCACACTTCGTGTATGCATGTTTAAAGTTCTGTACGGGTGTGAGAGAGAACAAAACAGCATTGATTTGACACATGAATCTATTTCGAGAAGTGTTTTGAAGATTTTGTTGATATTTTTGGAAAGAAACAAAGGAAAAAAGTAAAACAGTGGTAAACTTCAGTACGGACCATGAAACTTTTTCGGGTTAAATAAGTGGTAATCTAATTTTTGGGGCCAAGAGAATCTGAAAGATATTCCCTCGAAAATCTTGCTGCCTAATATTTTCACTTTGGGTACTTTTGAATGAAGACAGCCCTCGAAATAAATACGCCCAACTTTACATTTATGTACATATCTGTACTTGCTTGCTTATTCAATGAATAAATTAGCAAGTGTGTAGGAATGATAAAAAATGTCTCTGAAAAAACGCCATTTCCAATTCCAGTCGTTGAAATAACTCATAAAAGTAGCTCATTGTACATATTAGACCACTTATCAGAAAACACGCGAATTGACAGTTCAGATACCATGTTGAAGTATTGAGAAATTTTATTTAAGGCTGTTGATAAGTACGTACAACAAAAGAACCAATTTCGCTGCTATCTATCCTTGTCCAATTTTCTTTCGTCAACAAAACATTTCATTTCAAGTTCCAGGCTGGAAATCACAATCACTTTCAAGAGCATTTGTGTCTGTATAACTAATTTTACATTTAGCAGACTTCCCAGTAACTCAATATGTAAATCTAGTTTGCCAACTACTGCTCATTTACGAAAGGTTATCAGATGCTTTAAAATGGGCGCCATATCAATTTAAGACCGGCCACCAAAATGTTGGCAACATTTTGATATTGGTGTTGTCCATTTCACATGGGCAGCCTATACGGTGTTGGCAACAAGTGGTGTCACTAGTGAGCCTTTACATCACAATCTACATCTAGCAGGAACCTCATTTGTGGATACTTTTATTATTTCAAAAAGTTTAGAAAGTAGTCCATTGTTATTCTGATCAGCAGCAAACGTGATATGGACCAACGAGCGTGTGTTTGAGCTAATTGAAATGTCCAAAGCTGCTCCCTCGTTGTGGGACAATGAAATTGTCGTTCAAAAGTAAAATTGGCATTGAGTTTGCCATAGCTTGTCCCAGTTGTTGAAAACCGTCTCTGCCACCATCTTCTTTTTCGTTTTGGCTATAAATTGATGAAAGCAGCACTAGCAGCAGTAGTATTCAGTTCCAGTTTGGTTTGGACAGGCAATGGTTTTGGTTTAGGCACGCCACCACTGTTGAATACAAGTTGCTGTGTCCAACAAATATTTATGTCGTCAACATCCATCAACATGTTGCTAACATTCTGTTGGCCGATCTGTACCAACCTCAATAAAAACGTTCATAAATGCGCATCAAACTGAGTACACTCACTTCGTTCTTTGTTTTCAGTGATACATACTTGCGTTTCTCTAGGTTGATGTGGCACACATTTCAAAGCATTTGACAACCTTTTATAAAGAGACAGTTGTTGGCAAACTAGGCTTACAGACTGAATCACTGGGAAGTCTTGCAAAATGTGAAATTAGAGATACAGACCACAAGTGCTCTTGAAAGTGTCATTCCCAGTCTGTAACTTGAAATGAAAGGTTTTGTTGATAAAAAAAAGACAAAATGGATAGGTAACACGTAATTTTCCCTAAATAAATGGCATAAATGTTGGACCACAAAATAATTGAAGAAGGTTAAAATAGATCGAGGCTCTAGTTATTGCGTTTTGTAGGCATAGGATTATTATTATTGGTAAATGAATCACCGCTTTATTCCACATTTTCATTTTTTGTCCCTTTTCAGCTATATGCTGTCGAATATTGACTTTTGACCAATTTTTCTCCAAGATGTTTTGGATGATTTCCGGGTTTTGCCGCGGTCTTCTTTGATTATAACCTCCAAACGTTTCGATTGCAAATGCGGCAGTCATCTTCAATGGCGTGGTCGAAGTGCCTATACTCTTCTTGGCGTCTCAACTGAAACGTCAGTTTCAGCCGGCTACCATCTTTTTAAGCACTTCGATAACTTTCCCACTAGAAGAGCCTTCGCCAATAAGGAATCACCATGTTAGGAATCACACGTTAAAAGGTAAGACCTCGTTAGTCCCTAGCTCGCACCACAAGTTTCTCAACTTCTGAGAGTTTTTCGTATGGGGGCGACAGCTGATTAACGGAAAAACAGATTTTAAACAGATTTTGGAACAGAAGAAACAAGCAAAAATGGCCTTCTTCGATTTCGACGAATCCAGAGAACACAATTTTCATGCTGACGAAATTATTCAACTTGTATTACGTTGGCAAAAGTGCCACCTTTGCTCATATAGTGCTATTGCCTTTTTGTCGCTGCCATTTGTAAACAAACTGTATCTATCCCCTTGAATGGTTCATTCTCTTTCTAATAGAGAGAATATACATTCAGATATCAGAAACATACAAGGGAATGGAAAACAGCCCATTAACATTAGCCCATTAGTAAAGCTTTTCTATCTTTTTACTTTTGAATCAGTATACTGGTGAAATGGGAACCTTGTTATAGTCGAAGTAACCGATATGTGATCTTAAAGGTGTCGGCGAAGTCAAAAGCCAAAAAACCTATACAAAGGAATTATGCCGCAACGAATTAGTCCACGTGGAGTGAAGAATTGGCGGTTCGTATTGGATAATTTTTACTAACCGAGTTTTATGATTGGCTGAAGAGTCATAAAATTAAATTTGAAGTCATGTTACGGTGA
>WOGO01003851.1:0-13847 GCA_015342085.1 Leptinotarsa defecta | reverse complement strand
ACTCTTTCTTAGTTGTTTCGGGGATTTCAAATCATTTTATATAGTAGACAATGGAAGTCCGAACTAGTGAAATTCATCATGAAACATTGTCAATCACAATTGTCAATTCAAACAAACGTGACAAAATATATTTTCATTTCACAGGAGGTTGGGTGAAACCCATGAAATTCGACAACTATGGAAGGATTGCGTGCCTGTCTTGAACTCGTCGTTTGCGCAGACATGAGACTGCAACTCCTGGGTCTGCGTGTAGAAAATTCAAACCAAAAATCACCCGAAGTGAGATCACTGTATATAGTATACTGTCCTGTGGGGTTCGTTTGACATCGGATAAAAATTGCTTGTCATGCGCAGCCGATGACTTTCGACGACAACCGAACAAGTAATTGATAAGTCGGACTGGAACTCAATGAAATTTGTTCTGAATGTTGACGATTTTTCAAAATTTGAAACGTTGACACAGTAGAATAATGAAACGTTTATTTTAACAATAATCAAAGCAGAAGAATCATGAGATACAAATCAATTAACAGTATTCAGATATGTGTTTTTTTTTAAAATAATATTCTTCATCACAAAAATTTATAAGAATATTTTTAAAAAATTTACTTACTGGAATGGTATTGCCGTTAATCAACATTCATAATTATTTGTCATGTCAACTCAACCCTATTACTTATTTCCAGGCGACATGGCTCCAAAGTACAAACCACTGTTGCTAAACACATTTTTAGTCGGAGCAAAAGAGGATGACGATCTTGTTAGGGCGTCTAGTTTATCAAACTTGGGTGAAATTTGTAAAGTTCTAGGTTACAAATTGGGGACAATAGTTACTGAGGTAAGTGACATGTTTGTGTTTATAATTGGAAGACTAATGGAAGCACGTGCAATTTCATTCATTCTTTCCTATGAATAATTATTTGAAATTTACATTGTCTTGAATAAACTTCTCCAATGCGACATTACCGAAATAATCGTAATAATCTCCTTGAGGTTATTTATTCTTTGTGAATATTGTCAAGAGACCCTCGTAAATTTTTATTGTTCAGTAACAAGAATCAGACAGAAAGAAGGTCCTCTACTTGTAGAATTTCATTATAGATATTTGGACAAATGACAAGAATCTCTTGACAGAAACAGCAAAATTTAAAAAAACAATATTCAAGAGTTCAAAACTGAAACACACTCAAAAACAAGCACAATAACAACACCATCCAACACAACAGTACAATAAAAATGAATAATAGAAGTTAACCCAGTGTTGTCTGTTAGAATCACGTTCTATGATGAATGTTTCTGAACGCAGCCTTAATGAAATGTATTTCTGTCATTGTTCTGTGTGTCTGTGTTATGCCGCCAGAGAAATCTGAGGTTATGCCACGTTTCAGAAAATACATATACTTGAATAATATCAAAATGGCGATGAGTAGAGTTATTTAGTGTGCCCGAGAAAGTATAAACCCCAGAAATAATCAAACTTTGCCAAGCAGATTTAGTAGCTCGAGGGGTTTTGAATTATTCAAACGTGCATACAAGTATTATTGACATACTTATAAAAAATGTTATTTTGATCATAAAAATATCTACATGTGATCTATTATTTTGTTAAATAAATGTATTATTATTATCATTGTATTCGATAGGTTTTGGTGTGCGTCCACGCCGTGATAGCCACAGACAAATCGCCTCAAGCAAGGCGTGCGGCAGTTGGTGTTATAAGACAGTTGTTCGTGGGCCTCGAAAAAGAAACGATAGCTTTCCTGAAGGACGACATCCTGACGATTTACAGGACTCTCAAGGATATCTACAACAACGACAGTGACGACGTTATGCGGCTGCAGTCTCAACTAGCGCTGGAAGAACTAAACGAAAATATGAAGAGTTTTGTTCTCGCTCCACCAAAGTTGCACGATGAGAAGAAGATTGTGGTGTTGAAGTAAATAAATGGAAACAACAGTTGTTTTTACTGAAGTTGTGATTTGTTTCGGACCGTGGTGTATGCAGTATCGGAGACATGCGAACATTTTTCGCATTTTCGCGTTTCCTTCCCACCAGAACGAATAATTGTTGCTTGTATTTAGGTTTTTTTCAAACTCAAGACACTGTTTCATTACACATTGATATAAATTTGAAATTAAAGTCTCTGAACTTATATTTTATTCATGTTTTGAGTAATTACTAACTAAATACAAAATAATAGTTTCATAACTTTTGAACAATACAAAAATTGAAAAAACTAAAAAGGGCGTTTGCCTAATAAGGTCAGGACCTGCCACCACTGTCTCTACCACTGTCTCGACCGCCGCCACCGCCCCTTCCACCACGATCACCACTAAATCCATCTCGGTCTCCTCCAAGACCGCCACGATCATCGCCTCTACGCCCTCTGAATCCATCGCCACCGCCACGTCTTCCCCTGCTATCATCTCGTTCTCCGCGGCCACCTCCTCCACGTCTATCATCGCTGCCTTCTGCTCCTTCAGGTTTGTCCTCATTGCATCTGTTTGGTTTCTCCAGGCAAAGTTTGTGTTGCTACAATCAGGTTTGGGACATTTCCAGTCTCCTTCTCGACCCTCCCCATCTCTTTCTCCACCACCACTGCCTTCTCGGTCTTTATTATAACCACCACCCCTGTCTCCGCCTCCGTAACTATCTCTTCTATATATTTTCCTTCCACCGTTACTGCCCCTATCACGGCCACCTCCATTTCCACCGACACCACTTTCATAACCACCAGAGTTACCACCATGCCTCTCCTATTTCCATAGCCTCCGCCACCTCCACCATATCCACTACCTCCAGATTGGTAGCTACCTCCGTAACCGCCCCCTTGGTTTCCTCTATTTTGGCTTCCACTCGAACAACCTCCTTGGGAGGCTCCGCCAGTTTGATACCCTCCAGCACCTTGGGAACCGTAGCTTGGATAAAAAGTTGCCGGTGGAGGCTGAGAATAATCCGCCCCACCAGAGTAGCCCCCGGAACAGCAGAATAATTTGTTGATTCGGTAACAGAGTTGGTGTGTTGAGTATTGGGTGTGATTTGATGAATTATTTACCCATATAATGAATTGGTGAAGGGTTTACTCTGATGTTCGAGATGGACTACATCAGGTTTATTAGCCTGTATATGCCTGAGGAAAGAGAATGAATAGTTCCAATACATTCGGCACCTCTCATTCTCCACAGCGGATTTAATATTCTCCAACATCAACAACATTGATTTCTTGTAGGAGCTTCTGGTAGTGGAGGACTTTTAGGAATGCTTAATGTAGCGTCAAAAAACAATTAAAGATCTTAACAATGTAGGCAAAAACACTTTATTTTTGGAAATAATGGAGAGTACCGATTTTTTCATATCGATAGTAGGCGCATAGTCTTCCTAAACCCGTAAGGACCGATGATAATTGTCTTCTGAAGAACAAAAACCCATTTGGAATTAAAATAAGTTTTATTAGATTCTATTACAGTCCTACTCTAAGAAATATATCACTGAAATCATCAAATAAATAAAAAATATTCCAATTGCATACTATACCGGGTGTTGTTTCTCCATGTTGCTAATTCGAAAAGAATTGTATTCCAATAGAAAAGTGAAACACCTGGTATATCACAGCAATACGCAATTGTCTCAAGTTAAATATTAAATAAGTACCACAAAAAACAATCCGGATTATTGTTATTTCAACTTTCCGGTTACAATAAATATTTGTTTTAAATGTTTATCACATACGCCTCCATGAGGAAGTAGAAGTATCGTCAGGATAAAAAACACGTACTTATATTGTTTTCCAAAATTGTTTCAGTCACGTACAAAATACATAAATTGCCTATTATTGAGGTTATGTAGCAAGATGTAGTCAGTCTAAGCTAGCCCTTGCTCGATTTATACTATTCATAAAAAACCCACTGGGAATATTTTGACACAAAGCATAACCATGCTGTGGACATCACAATTGCCCGAGCTGAAGCTTCGTGAGCTTTTCTTTTTCGAAGGACCTTCACAAGGCCACGAGTTGAATTGTAATTTTGATTTTCACGAACATAAACTTATAATTGAGTCACTGAACTCAATTCTACCTATTATACCGTCTTAGTCTCATATAATTGGCGACTGGCTTTTACTTTTCTCCTTATTCGTTTCTGAGACTTCCATTTCCGTTACGGTACTGCAACTGCTCGTCGAAATATCGGAAGCTATGGAAATATTGTCGAATTCTTCGATCAGTTTCTTTCCTGCCAATTTTAGGACCAGCGCTACGATGCTTATAACTCCTGCAATAACCAGCATTGTGATTACGAAGATCGGCACTATGTTGCTTCTATGGGAGATGGGAGCTATGGTTTCTCCTACTTCTTCTTTTACTGAAAATAAGTGAATTGAATAAAAAAAAGAAGAGGAAGATTCACTTCATAGAATGACACCGTTTTGAACTGCTACGAAATATTTGAAAACTTTTTCAAATCTGTAGCCGTTCGAAAAGGCCAACCCATTCCTTATATATGTCTCCTAATCTAGTGTAAGGTACATTTTCATTTATATTGTTCATTACTGAATAATTAACTCACCTAGTGCTTCCGGTTTCTGCAAAACCCTGCCAGTCCTAGATCTTCTTCCCAAGTGGTTGTCTCCATCTTCGTAAGCAGCCGCGATATGAGCCTGACCTTGGCCTGCTTGATGATGCACTCCATTAGGTAGGTTGATACCCGCTCGCACCGTCAGCGTTTCAGGCTGGTAGGTGCAGAGGACTAGGAATCTGCAACAAATCATTTTCTTGATCAACTTACGATTAACGAAACTGTGGTCACGGAGGAAAGCACATAAATGCCAATGAAAAAGCAGTAGTAAGGAGAAATGAAGCTTTTGCTTTGAGTTAGAATAATTGTAATTTTCGTAGGAATCTCTGATTTTTCTGGAAATAAAATACAGTCCAATCTATTAGAAGATAAAATTTTGAAATTCTCTCTTCATTGTGAACAGTGAGTCCTGTGTTCCATGTAAGTGAAAGTTTACCTCTTTTATTTATTATATTGTGTAGGAATCCTGTGACTGATATCCGATTCGATTCCATACGAATGTTTGGAATACAAACGAAACAGAGAAACGTTTGCAATTCAATGTTTATATGAAAGTAGCTGTTTCGAAAAGGCTTTTCCTTCCAGTTTGTGTCTGAAAGTTGCTTCTCTGCATGATCTACACATCTTTACTTAAAGTTAATTTTTGAAACTGATTGCTTCCTTTTTTTCTGTGGAAGAGTCCCATATTTTTTGTATGGAGAAGTAGAAAGTCAAAACTTTTCTTTCCAAAAAACATTTCAAATTTGATGAAGATGAAACTACAATCTGAAAAATGTACCATTTGTGTGGGTCATCAAAAATTGACATCTTTTTAAAAAATTATTCATTATAAAGTCCGATCATTTGAACTCAACAGTAGTTGCTGTTCAAGCAGTAAAATCTGTCAAAGTTCACTGTGTTTGCTTAACGCGATGATTCTTCTTCTTTTCGATTATTAATGAATTTCTGGGTTCATTAACTAGACCTTTAACCAGTTCCACAAAAAAATTTTTGGACAATCATCGCTTCCAAACCTAAATTCAAATATTGCCTTCTCCTTTCTTTTCAGTAATCTCATTTCGTGTTATTATTTCCAAAATCAGACGAAATTCTACATAATTAATGAAGTTATGTCAAAATTATGAAAATCACAACAAAGGTATCTATGAAAATCTTTTATCGACATACCATGACAAAGCTCAATCAAAGTTACCCACCTTCTGGTACTATGCGTCAAAATTGGCAGGTTCTCCTGCACTAAAACGAACGTTGCAACGGTAGTTTCGTTGACTTGGCTGCCGCATTCGGTGTGATTAATGCGCAGTGTGTACGTGTCTCTGGGGCTATCTGGTTCGCCATCGATGGCACATCTTTCGCCGTCAGTGGCTTCCACAGCGATTCTTCCTCCAAAAAACGGGCCTGTTGATACTTCTATCTCGCTCGCGTGCGGAAGACATTGCGTCGCTTTGGCTGAAACTATGGGAAAAACAATAATTTAGGGCCAGTTTTGTAGGTTTGGTTTAAGCTAGAGTTCAGCCTGAAGGTTAAACTAGAGATTAACGTAGAGACTAGTTACAAAGAGAAATGAGTTATTTCATCCCAGAATATTCCCAAAAGAATGATATTATTCCAAATGAATATCGAGGTAGTTGTTATTGTTTTCTCAATATATACATTGCTTTCTTCAGTTTTGCAGCGTCATCTTGCAGAAAATTGTTCTTCTTCTTAAGTTTATTTGACATATGAGTCATTGCCCCAGTTTTTTAATCCTACTAGTTGTATACAGTTATGAATCGCTATAAAATTCAGAAGTGGAGCTGAGAATATATCATATTCCATATATAATAGAGAAAGAATATTTTCGTACTTCAGGATTGAGGGGGACCGGACCTTAACGAATACGACGATGAATAGTGGCAAAAAAATCATCTGAAATCACCAGCATTAGTTATAGGCTCACATTCTATATGAGTGTATATACCTATTACCACAAGAAACTATGGGTTTTTGACTCTTTTTCATCACGTTGAGAATCACGAATATTAGCTTAGACTATGTGAATTTGGTAACAGGCGCTTCAAGTAAAAAATATTGTTTCTATGATGGAGGTTTTAACCATAGTAGGCATATATTTTGAAAGAATTATCGAAGGGGGCATTGCTGCTCGATAATACTCCAAGAAAAAAGGAATATCAAATGGGTCCTAATGATAATTTCCTAGAGTTTGAAGTTTGAATTATTTTACCTAGGTGTCGCCCACTTCGTCGTTGTCCCTGAATAGGGACACTCTCTCTGGTGACAATGTTGTGAATTAGACTCATTAAGTCACATTAACTGTATCCCTCAGGACCAAAGGGTCGCAAAAAGAGTTACTCTTCTGTAAGGAATTTTGTGCCCTAGTTCCGCAGTATTGAAGATATGTTTGCGTAAAGTTATGGATTGTGCTGTGGTTGGGATACGAGATACGTTTGATATACTAAAATTCTCAACATCAAAGTATTTTTTAGTAAATTTTACGTTGTGTAGTTCCACGGAATAAAATCATCACGACATTCAACTCAAATGCTGTAATAAGCTTTCAAAACTCACATCCTTTGGTAGGTATCACAATAATGTTCTGGTTCTTATCATCCCCTTCGGCCCTTTCCTCTCTCTCGCCCTTCTCGTCCTTGACGTCCCTAACCTCAAAGGTGTATGTAGTGGCCATCCTCAGGCCCTTGATTTCCGCCTTGAACGCCGCTAAATTATCTTCTGCGTCGATGTTGTTACGGTGCGAGGAGTCGGTAGTATTGTGAATGCGGCATCGCTGCGCTCCCCAAGTTTGTAGCTCGCAGTAACGGACGCTGAATCCATTTTTCGGCACCGCAGAAGAGTTCACCTCCCAGTGTAGCCGGACTTGCCTGTAGTCAGGTTCTCCCATCAGGTTTCGAACGACTGAAATTAAACAATACATGACGTTTGAGGACACGGTAGAAGTAGCAATAAGGTTAGAAATAAGAAGAGAGTTATTGTGACTCGTTTATAAAGAAAGCACGCTTATAAAACATATATTTTTCAACCGTTTGCAATTTGTCTCTTCTACTAGGTAAACATAGGAGAAGTATACTGAAACACCAACTTCTAAGAAGGAATTTTCTTTTTCAGAGTCAACTTCAGTATTTTTCAATGTCAAAAATTGAAAAAATAACGATTTTTTCAGTCCAGTGAAATTTGGCGGTAAATTTTGAATTTTCAACAAAGATCTTACTGTATTAATTGGAAAAACCTGTTATGGTAGAATTTGCTGCATTTTGAGTTGCTATTCATGATTTTTTATCAAACAGATAACCAATTCGAAAGTTTGGTCAAAAAAAGGGATCGAATAAAATTGTTGGTCAGAAAGGCAAAACGGTAAATATTCGTTTTGAGGTCACCCGGCGATTTTAAGATACTTACGTATTTTGATGCGTAGATTACGAATCCGAAAGAAAAAAGCGGCGCTCTTTCTTATTCACAAAGTTACGGCCCTTCAAATTTCAGAAAAGGCAAAATTTTCAGCCTTGTTTTTCACCCGATAATCTATTTAAAAACACAAGCAATTAAACACTAGGTCACCTTTATACCTTATTCCTCCTTCCTTGACACTTTTCACCTCAACAATCAACATTTTTTCAATAAAAACGTTAAAAAATGTACGGAGCTGCTTTTTGGTTACATACCTCTGTATTTTACGTTTTTAAAGTTAATGGCATAGTTGGTACGACTGATGCTGTCAATATTCCTAAAGTAATTCAAATGTTTTTTTGCCTCTATTCTTTAGATCGTAAATTGGTTTTTGGTGGTGTATTAAGATAAGATGGCTATTTTCTCTTACTTTCACTTAACTATTAATTTCGTTCAAATTCACTTTATGTTTTTGTAATCACTCACGTCAAACTGGAAATCCAAATCTACGAATTTGAAATAGTAGACGGCGGCAAATACCAACCGCTTTTTTCTGAAAAGTCACTAGTAACTAACCTTGAAATAAAAGACTGTCACCAGAAGAAGCATTCGTTTTTAAATTGAGTTTTTTATAAGAAAAATGTTGATTGTTGATTTGAACAGTGTCAATTAAGGAGGAAAAAGGTATGAAGGTGACCTAGTTAATAAATGCTTGGTGTTTTTAAATAGTTTATTTTGTGAAAAAGAAGGCTGAAAAGTTGCCCTTTTCTAAACTTTGAAGGGCTGTAACTTTGTAAATAAGGGAGAGCACTGTTTTTTTTTTCTCTCGGATTCGTAATCTACGCATCAAAATACGTAAGTTCACTCAAAATTTTTTTCAAAATAGCCGGGTGCCCTCAAAACGAATATTTACCGGCAAAACTACTAAAATACAGCAAAACCACTGAAATATATTCTTTCATTACGTTGTTTAGTCACTTACAATGCTCCTGCCAAAATAATCTTTGGTGATATCGGATGTCAAAATTTGTTTACTCCCTCAGTAAGAAAAACGATTTTGAATAAATGTACAAAAATGTTATATCTGTTGGCTTGGCTTCTGCGGAAAAATAGCGATGCAACCCATTAAAGTGTAATAAACAATAACTAAAACAAAACACGCAACCAAAAAATCCCTTCCACCGACGACATAACACGTGGATTCCAATATAAATTAATGTCATTTGACAAAACAAATTGTTTCAATTGTGCCAACTGTCATATTTTCAGCAACAGCACAATTCATGTATAGTACAGCGCTCAGGTGGATGTCGAAGGAAGTAAACAAAAGGGCGGGAAACTGTCACGATACTTATCTAAACATAGTTCTTGTAGTATGTGGGCCAGTTCATATTTATTAGACAGGCATTCCTTCAACAGCGTTGCCGCTATGGAGTTGCAACACATTATTCAGAGTTATTTGGAAACGCAAAACGATTTTCAAAACACATTGTACTAGTTTAGGTTTTGGAATGTTAGATGTTGATTTTTATTTCATGAAAAAGGTCGATGAAGTTTAGGCCACTGTTTGTGGATACTGAAGAACTATCACGGATTGCCCCAGCTCAACAGCATGACCTTGGAGAGTTCTAACCACTGTCTTTACCAAATGAGGTAAATAACTGGGTTTATTTAATTTCACGTCCATGAGGGCAACACGTCTTAAATAAATTATGACTATTGTATAATTTTATTTTAATGGATGACCACAGGACACATATATTTCAATGATCATAAATGACAAACTTTCTCCCGCGTTGAAACTGGAGAATTTGCTCCCTACCCTACAATATCGATTGTTCAATTGCCGTATCAATCTTGAGAAGGAATCATCGAAAAAGAAACTGAAATTAATTTTTCCCCACAAAAACGATATAGTTTCCTTGTATTGCACTCACCGCAGAAATTCGTGCCGTTGTTTTTCTACGAATTCCATCAAAAAATAAATCGAATCTGGCATGAACAAAAGAAAGCATACGATACAATAATTTGATTTAACGGTTCAGATATTGGTGATTGCTTGTTAGTGCAGGAAAAATGACTGAAAAGATGGACTGACATAAATTGTTATAAAAAAAATTTTTGAATTTGATTTCAGTGGAAGGATTCATTTCAATATACGAATTTTTTCATAATTTCACAACGTATATGAGAAGATTCATTGTAAATTGCAGGTAATCAGTTTTCTTGATTGTATCAGAAGTAAGAAATGAAATAAAAATAAATTAAAGTTAAAAAAACAAACAAAAAAACACGCTTCAATAGCAACGCAAACTAAAAAATAAATCGAAACTAATTTAAGATTATGTTCAACATCGATAATAAGTCCTATGGTTTGATGCAATTAATGACTTTTATTATGTCTGAAATCAGAATAAATCTATTTACAAAAAAATTATTTTGTTGTAAAAAGGCGTGGTATCTATTGTTATAAATACTTGGTAAGTTTGTGTTGCTATTGAAGTGTTTTTTTTAGTTTTATAAAAAATTATTATTCATTTTCTAATTTTTAGTTTGGTTTGCTATTTCAAGGCCATTCGTTTGAATAGAAAATATATACGCATGCGCACATGCGGTTGTCTCACTTGCTCACACAGAGACTGTGCAAGTAAATTATTTAATCTCGATAATTATTGATTATTAATATCGATATTGATACGTGTGCAAAGTTTCAAATCAATCTGTCCATTTAAAGTTAACCAAAATCGAGTCCAAATGTACAAACATACAAGTGAAGCTAATAAAAGCCTGTTAATGATAAGGCTCGGGTCTACTTTCTTTTGACTATGGCAGTGGTTCATCATCAATCAAAAAGTGAAATAATAGGAGATATTACCTGAACTGTTGTAATTATTATATTTTATTGAGATTTTCAGATTCGTCTTAAGCGAAGACTTTTGCTGCACGAGAACTTGAAGTCCTGTTAATGAGCCAACAAAATTGATAATAACTGAAATATCAGAGAATATTTTCAATGAAAAATTATGTGTACTTACATATTCTAACGTGTAAATTACAAATCCGAAAAAATCTCCATTTAAAAGTCTTCACTAGAGACGCATAGTTACGCTGTTTAAATAATTAGTCGAATTTTCATTTTTCTCAAAAAATATTTATTTATTTAACGTATTCAAAAAACACTTTATTGTGAGATTTTCACTAAACGATTTTACAAAAACGCAACACGTATTTCGCCATACCAATGGCTTCTTCAGGCGTGTCTTTACTCTTAGTAACGTTCACACAGTCCGCGTATATGTCCCATCTTATGGAAATGCTCTCCTAGATCAGAAAATCAATATCTCTCAGATTTTTTACATTAAAAACGTCTGAATCCACTGAACTATAGTCATAGTCAAAGAAAGATTGTAGCACGTTTGCAAACTGAATCTCCAACTCTGGATTTTATTTGTTTTTGGATGGCAAAGTGGAGTGGCAAATGGTAGAATTAAATTGTTTGATCGCTTGTTTCGATAATAACGGCCTGCATACGCTATTAGTATGCCAACGAACCTGAAATCTAACTCAAAAGGTTAAAAAAAAGCGACCGTTGTTGTTACCGTATGGAATACACGTTCTTTATATGCTAACGCGTTGCACAACACATTTGCATGGTATAAGAAAAAAAATACTGTGTAGACTTCGCAGAGTTACTGAAACACTTTTGATTCCAGAGCTACTTGTATTTGTTGAAAAGGCTCAAAAGAAAAGTTACATAGATTGACGTTGTACCGTCCACTGTCCTTCGTACAAGTACTTGTCTTCTTTCAAAAATGCACAGAACAAAAAGTATCGGCATAGGCCATCAGCATAGCACAACTCGTATGAACAGAAAGATTAAGGTATGTTCCAGTATGAGAATTGCTATATAGCCAATTTCTATATACTAACAATTTCAACATTTCATTATTCAGTTCAAAACATCAACAACACTTATTTACTAAGTACATTTAATTATGAGTAGCACAAATGCCTAAGATTTCTCTGAAATGGATGGAAGAGACTGGTTGGATGGAAGAGCAATTTCTGCCTGGATTTATCATGCGCAGACGTTAAATTCTGCCATTTGTTAGGTTAGATTAGTATCTCCTGTACTGAGTAACCTTTCAATAAAAGCATTTATTATTATTATCATTATAAATACTAGTATTTTTCGTTTGTTACTGTTTTAGGCTTATTTAAAATAAATATTTCTAATTTTTAGTTCGATGTTATTTGAAACCTTTTTTTTTTAAGTTTTTTTTTAACTTCATTTAATTTGGCTAAACTTTGGGATCAATCAGCCGCATGATATTTAGAAAAAGACCAATGATATTTTCCGATTCCGGAGAGGGAGCCTGAAAATCAGCTACCAAGCCCAAGGCAGCAGCCGCGCAAAAGAGGGTTACAAATAAGGCAGCAGGCGCGCGTGTTAATAAAAAAAATACTTTTTTCAAATGAAGAAATACATGTAAAGTGAGTTCGAATTATATCAAGGAGGTTATGTACAGCGCCATCTACCCACGAAGAGATCAAGCAACAATGTCCATGTATTATGGAGGTTACGTACGCGATCTGCCCGCGAATAGATCAAGCAGTAATGTCGATATGTTTCGCTCATCATACACGTTCATTTGATACCAATATAGAGGAATTGAAAATTTCGGCATTTAGGTAACTGTATATTTTCACGAGATCCAAACGTTTATACAAAATTTCAGCTCAGTCGAACAATGGGATGTGGGACACTGGTACAGGTAAAACTCAAAAAAACTTGTTAAAAAATCAATTTTCTTTTTTCGAAGGGCAGAGGCGCCGGTTGATTAGGGTTAGTGGTTCGTTTGACTCTTTCCATTGAGCCCTATGTTGTAAGATAGTTCAAACCCGACAGATGAATGATCGATTTTCACTGTATATAGTTGAACCCGTGCTTGAAATTAAACTTCGAAAATTAAGACCTCGGTAATCCTCAGCTCGTACAAGTTCAGAGTCCTGAGGATTGTCGTTCGTTAATAGACAAACTAATCCTAAATGAATTTTTAAGAGTTTTTTTCAGCCGAGAAAATATTTGAATTGACAAATAAAACGTCGAATTATACAGCGCTTTTCTTTAACGTCCCCCCTTTTATTTTTTGAACGGGTCAACTCAAAAAATTGAAATTTGGGTTGATGAAATTAATGCATGTATACTTTATTTTGAAGTAAAATTGACAGATGAAACTGTTAAGATGGTGACTGAGTGCTATCTGTAACAAAAAAAAATTAAATGAAAAGGGGTGTCTTGTGATACATCATTTTGAAGCTCCTGACGAATACTTCACAACTCTAGAACGTGAAGTTTTTATCTTCACCCACTACAAAAAGGCGGAATATTCAATAATTTCCTGAAGACAAACACATTAATATCGATATTTCTAGAAATATTCCTTTTATCTGCCATATGGCAATTCCAACAACCCGATAAGATTTGTTAAGTTGTTTTTGGTTCATAAAAACGACAAAAAATGTCAGTACGATAATGAACATCATTTTTCAGTTGGAATATAATCATTTAGTTATCGGTTTTACTAGTAGAAAGGTACCACGTCATAAATCTCTAAAATGGCAAATTTTCTTCCATTGGAAGAAATAATCAATTCAATGAACGTTTTCCGAATCGTTCTATTTGTAGAAAATATTTGGAGGAACTTGTATCCAAATTCACAACTACCGGTAGTGTACATAACAAAAAAAAAATAATTGGTGAGATGGTAGTAAATCCTGAACAGTTCACTTATTCCGTCGCAAATGTTTGTGAGGTGTCTCCTTCTACTGTGTGGAGACTTTTGAAGAGGAAAAGGTATCATCCATATA
>WOGO01003850.1:0-11355 GCA_015342085.1 Leptinotarsa defecta | reverse complement strand
AAAAGGAAATGTTATTATAATCAGTCAGTCCTTATTTTTTCATCTTTAAATCACAACGTTATGCAGTCTTCGACATTTTTTACTTATTGATAATCAACATAACAAACCCTTATTTAAGAAAAAATATGAATTGCACTTTAAAAATACTTAAAATAGGTGAGGTGTTTATTTGAGTAGGTGTAGATACACGTAATACACGTACTCCATTATATCAGGCCTGAAGGTTCACATCACTTGATCAGATTCTTTGTCATTAGCTTTTTGACAAAACAAAAATCGTAATCATTATCTGAACAAAAGTAATAACATAACATGGAGGCTAGGGTGTCCCTTATTTTTCCGAAACCGAAACCGAAAACGAATTTCGGCAACGGTATCAGTTTTGGCCAAACCGAAACTTTCTTATAAGGATTATGTTCTAAGGGAAAAATGAAGAAAATGTTATGATAATCAGTCAGTCTTTATTTTTTCATCTTTAAATCACAACGTTGTGCAGTCTTCGACATTTTTACTTATTGATAATCAACATGCCAAACCCTTATTTACGAAAAAATATTAATTACACCTTAAAAATACTTGAAATGGGTGAGGTGTTTATTTGAGTAGGTGTAGATCTTTGTTTTGAATATTAGTGATGGTTTTTCAATAATATTAAACATAAAATTACTTATTTGAGTTGTTACCTAATATCACAATAGGTACTTAATATTTATGTAATAAACAAAGTAAATCAAGAAGTAAGTCACGAGTCATGACATGATTAGGCACGTGGACGCGGCAAAATATCTTTGTCGCTTGTATGAAATTCAACGCGCCGAACATAACCGATCACAGCGCGGAAACTCCCGAATGTAGTTTCGGTTTCGGCAGATTTGGCGCCGACACCGAAACTAAACCAAAACCCGTTTTTTTGCTGAAACTCGACCGAAACCGAGCTATCGGTCGGACACTACTTATTTGGAGTACGATAACCCGTGGCGACTAGCATCGAATCATGTTCATACAAGTTGCCTGTAAGTAGCGGCGCATATTCGCAGCGTTTATAATTTGTTGTTAATTATTTTCATGATGAACTCGTATTCTTTACATTTTGAAGACGGCATTGGAAGTAATAAAAACAGTATTTTTCTAGTTGGTGGCGTAAATTACCGAATAATAAGCGCAATGTTACCGTCTAATCTTAAGTTCTAGCAATACTTAATATATTTTGTTTATATACTTCAATATAAGCACTAGACCATAGTTTTGATTATTTTTCGATAAACAAATCTTTCATTCAACGTATTCGCACAGAGACTACAAAATATATAGCGGAAACTATAAAAACAGATTTTTCAGAATCATTTGCTTGAAATGGTAACCGTTCACTGAGATGGGAAATTATTATCTGAACTGGACGTGGGAAGTGCAAACATTCGATCCCATTACGAATGTAAGTAAACAAATGGAATATATGAATGTGTCTTTCGTATAATTCAGCGTTCATATAAAAGTATTTGTTTCGAAAGTATTTTCTTTCGTGTAATTCAATGTTTATATGAAAATAGCTGTTTCGAAAGGGCTTTTTCTTTCAGTTCGTGTCTGAAAGTTACTTCTTTGTATGATTTACACACAGTTGTATAGATGTAATTTTTGAAATTGATCGCTTCCTTCCTTTCTTTGGAAGATTCCCACATTTTTCGTATCAAGATGGAGAAGTAGAAGACCAAAAACTTTCTTTTCCAAAAATTAATCTCTACGAAAAATAAAACTTTTTATTGAATACTATGTTCTTTAGAATTGAACTTTCGTTGCTATTCAGCATGGATATTCTCCTGATGAGGTCAAGTTGCTCGTAGAGTGACTTGTATGTGGAAACTGGGCGCAAGGTCATTATATTTGCGAAACAGGTAAACTATACGCATAATCCTATAGGTATACTGGATGCAGATATATTCCATATGGCTTCAGTATCAATCATTTATTCAACTGAATTATTGGTGAAATCTTTGCAGTATTCATTTGACAAGAGAAGGTTCAAATTGTTCAACCAGTTTCTAACAGCTACAGAAAAACGCAAATAACAAGATGCATGCGTTTACCCTGGCAACTGATTCAGATACATAAATTTATCCCAACAACTAGAGAAAACACAAATACCAGGATCTGTGTTTTTTTGTTCAACCGTCTATCGCCCCCCTATGAACGACAACCCTCGTAAGTACAAAATTGTTTAGGATCACCAATTCATAGCAAGGGTTGGACGATATGCAGTGATATTAAATCTTCTGGCCTCTTGGTATCTTTGTCGAATCATCGTTTCACCTAGCAGTCGATTAAATGAGTGGAACGAACCACTTACGCTAACCCAACCGTCTACGGACCCGTCAAGATACATGCATTCATTCTCACAAGTAAACAAGGTTCATTCATATATTTACCCTGATAACAAGCCAATATACATACAACAACTAGTGGAGCGCACAAATATCAAAATACATCTATATACCCTAACAACGGACTAAGATACACACATTGATTATTTAATGTTATCTCCGCTCATTTCACTCATACAATTGAAGGACACTTTTACGAAAAATGCGAAGGAGAAATTTTGCCCCTAAATCACCTTTGAAAGATTAATTCTGACTCCATATCACAATAACTCCCATACCAAATTCTACCAATTAACATTATTTTTCATTCCATTGACTGGTCTAAATAATAAACAAACAGTGTAGTGTCCTTGTGTCAAGTGAGCAGTCGGTAATTTAGAATTCAAACAGACAAATTGTTCACGGTGAAGGAGCAACGGAGTGCATAATCATGCATCGACTAAATTTAATTGCATCTATCAATCGAGATTTGCTTTCGTTGAATTCTTGTGCGAGGGCCTTGGGATATAATAGGCGTGTCAAATTATTTGTTCACCGCGAAGGGTAATCAATACCTGTAAGCTGATTTTCATTTCATACATTACCGACCTCCATGACCTTTTCTAACGCAAGTCTGCGTCTTAGTGGTCAAAAAATGAAATAGTTGTTGATAAAATTCTCAAAAATATACTTTGTCGCCGACCAATTTTATTCGATGGTTGAATTTGATGTGAGAATTTTTTATGGACAGAACACAATCACTACAGGATATTCCTTGAGGCGATTAAAGAGTGGTGCCTATGCGAAAGTAGCGATTCACGTTGGATTTGAATTGCTGGAGATTTAATCCATTTGCAAAAACGTTCTCAAGAAGTTTATTCCACATAAATGCAGTTCTCCAGATGAAAGAGTTCTTAAACAGTAAAGTTCGAGGTGTACCGAGTTGAACCTCGAAACGATGAGCAGCAGTCGCGTATTTCTGATATGTACCGCTTTTGGTGGAATGATATATGCTAAGTCGTTTAAACACTTCTTGTGAAAGTATCTTTAGAAGAGAGGCAAATCTCCAACCTTTCTTCGATGATCCAGACTATCAAGGTTGAAAGTGATGTTCGTTTCTCCAATTAGGTGGATGGCTTTTTTCTAGATGGAATCCAGCAGTTTCAGGGTATGATTAGGGGCGGATCTCCATACATAAGAATAATACTCCAAAGGTCTGATCTGAGCTTTATAAAGCATTTCAACCCCCCCAACAAATTTATCGAAGCAAAAAGCAAAATTGTTTGTCCTGGCATTATTTTATCCGCTTCGAAGACATTTATCTTTTTGGAGAAAACCGATACCTTGGTTTTTGTGGCATTGAATTGAACCTGGTTACTTTCACTCCAATGACGAGACAAGTGTGCTGTTGTCAGCAAAGCAATATATTAGATTTTTGCAATATTGCATTCCATTGTGCTTCCCATCTACTCGAACACTGGCTTAGAGACATCGAGGTTTCTTACCCAAATTTGTCTGCATGGTGATCATTGCGTAGCAAATGCATTTGAAAATTGCTTTTCGAAGGAGGGATACTCTGCACTGGTCTGCTGAGTGTGTCTAATGAGGCTTTCTTGTTGTGGTTGAGAATTCACTTTCTTCTCTCTTTTCCAACATATCCTTGTTACAGAACTTCGTCAGAAAACGAATTAATTTTCCATCTGAATGAGTATCAGTGGGATGACTGAGACTGGAAAACCACCAGTTTCTTTATTAGTATTCAAAGTTTTGAAGAAGGTGTGCTTTGCTTTTCCACAGAAGAAAAACACCTTGGCGAAACCTGCCATTGCATAGAATTCTGCTAGGGCGACGGCCTTCTGATTCTTAAGGGATTTAGCGATGGCATGAGCAGCAATATAGCAATGGTGTTTCTCAGTTTCAAATAAAACTCATACCCCTTGCAATCCTGCATCATGCAATGTGGGGAAATGTGATACGTACAACAACGTATATGTTGTTGTTTCTAATCATGATTGTCTTCATTCCAGTATTCACTATATCTTTTGAATATGGCCATCTTCCAGCCCTTCAAAATCTACTCAAACCTGAGCATTGCCTTCATGGGATGATAATATTTTGCTACCATCATTCGCCAAGAAATCTCTGTCAACAGGTATCTTGTACAGACTCCTTGACAAATGAATCGAAAATGTCTCGTTGTTTTGGTCATTTTGAATGAAATCTTTTCATTTTGCATTGTAAATAAAAGAGGATCACGATTTATAAAAACTTTTTACATACCAATCGAATCTTTTCATAATTATAATCTTCAAAATTATAAACAAAATACACATTTTCACCTCTAGCTTAACTAACCACTTCCGATAAAAATAATAAAATACCAGATTCGTCACCCCCCGCCACAAATTAACCGAAAACGATACATATGTAATCATTTATGAAACCCACCTTCCTCTGAAATCATAATTGGAGCCTCAGAGAGTAGGAGCTGTTCTAGAATTTGAAATGCCACCCCAAAGTTTTTCTCTGAAAAGTTTATCAAAAATGTATTTTTGGAACAAAGTTATAACATATTTGGAATCAGCTCCTTCAAATTGGTTGAAATCGACTATAATAACGAGGCAATAAACCAAACAAAATTCATTTCGATTTAAGGAGAATGGGGGTGAAAGCTGTCCTAAAATCGAATATGTGAAATGAAGTGAATATAGTGAAGAGTTCACTATATTAGGCCAAATCGTTATCATGGGTCTAGACAATAAGTGTACAAAGTGGCTTACTTTCATCATTAAATGAAGTATTGGTTTGATGTACCGCTAGCACTATGAATTCTTTGTTGCATATTCCTCCCAATATTTTCATCTTGTTCATATTTCTTTTGAAAATTTAGTGTCCCAAGTAAGTATCACCGAAATGCCATTAGTGATTCCGTTTTCACATCCAAAGGCGGGTAGGACTCAACACAAAATATTTCAACGCCATCGCGGATTGAGTGAGATGTCGTTCCATAGACCCAATTCTCTTCAGGTTTTGAAATTTCCCCTAATAGAAGAAACAAATTCAATTCTGAGATTCAAATTCATCCAGCTACTCAATTACTACATGGTTGATTGAATGTTCAAACTGAGGATCACTTGTGTCCATTTCACAATGAAGATATTGTTCGAAACATACAAAGCAGTTTCAGAGTGATTCGACGAAATATGTCAATCATTCTTTGACGAAAATATTCTAAAGACTCTGTATATATTCTATACATTTTGCTTTATAGGTATAGTCACATGACATCAAAGAGTGACAATGAAATAGCGGTGTAGGCCATTCGGTGCTGAAAAGCGTCTAAGAACTGGCAACCAAAGCATAACGTGAAAGGGTGTCATCCTGTGGAAAGAGGCAAAATATCTACTAGTTATTATTAAATGACTCTACTTTTCCCATGAGCGGCTGCAGTGTAGCCATTAAGTACTTGGCCCGATCATTAGTTGGTAAACCTACAATATTCATGTTAGGTCCTATTGGTACATTCTCTTCATAGAATTTTGTAAAAGCGTATCCATGTTATTTTCCATATTGATGAACCGACAAGATTATTCGTTCCTCTCAAAATCCCTCCAGTCGTATACCAAACTGAGTTTCATATAAAGCCCTGTATGGAATAAACCGACAATTTTTTAGTTATAATTATTTCATTTCATCACGGCGGTGGCATTTCCTTTGTCGGCAAACAATACTATTGACACCTCTCTTACTTTCCGTCTTGTGGTGGTCTTGGGTGGTTTGGGCATATTAAAATCCTCAACGTTTCGGTGCGGATTTCCTCTTGAATATATTTGAACCTTGAAGAAATCCGTACCACCTTCGATGCGCTAAGCCAGTGATAGACTTCTGGATTCACTTCAGAGCTCATTTTGCAGATGAGTGATGTTATATAACATCAGAACCTACTTCAGATCTGGGAACACTATCCGTAGCAGCCTACCCAGGCCACCCAACGCAGACTGCGATTACAAGAATTGCATTCACCGGATACCCTGCAAGGACGGAGAATCATACATTGGTGAAACTAAAAGGCCATTGAAAGTTCGCATTGCCGAGCACAAGAAGCACACACAGCGAGGAGAGACCAGCAAATCAGGAATAGCAGAGCACGTTTGGACTCATCAACATAACATCAAGTGGACTCAAGCTGAAATCATCCACTAGGAAGAACACTGGTTTAGGAGAAAATTCAAAGCATTTAGCCAAACTAGCGTAGAGATACGCAACATATGGAAAACCGATGAAGCGGTGAGAGGGAAGAGGTGTCAGGTAAAAGCACTCGAATGACCTATAAATAGTCACATCTCGGAGGAGTCCAGTTATCGCCCCCGAAGACGATTGTGGATACTAACAATCGAAACGTTGTGTAGTAACTTGGTTTGGAATCTTTTAATTTTTATTTTTCATTTCTTGTCAATATTCTTTTGTAATTTTCATCTCGTGTTCATAGTTCAAATTTTTCATTTTTATTTTTTGGTTGTTGCTTGTATTTTATTTCATTGTAATTTCAGTTTTTCTTCTTAGTATACTTGTTATTTTTTTCAGCTAATCTTTGTGATTTTTACAGATTCTTTCAGGGGTTTCAAATCAATTTATGTCATATTAGACAACAGAAATCCGAACTAATGAAATAAAAGTAATTATTGATGGTAATTTTTGAACAATTGTTCAGTACTAACGGATTACTATTATTTTTTTCCATCAAACATTGATTGGCTTGATTATCAATTCCTGTCATATTGTTATTTGTTTCCAAAATTGTAGTGGGGGTTAATGGTGTTGCAGTAGGGACTGATTGTGATTTCGAGTTAGTTCTGAATATTTCTGTTGAGAAGTTTGTTGCATGTTCAATAGATTGGGTTATTTGATTGGATATTTCAATTTTCATTGATTGATTCATCAATATAACTCTAGAATTACACCCCATGTGTATTACTCTTCAAGTATGAATCATTCAAATAATAGAACAAATGTTACGTAATCAGGATTCGAACCTAAACCCTACATTTTTTTTGGAAAAATATATTTTTCGAACAAAGTTAGTGGAGATCAAATCGTGAAGTGTAGTTTATGAAATTACTATAGATCTTCATCAAGTAACGGTCGAATCAATCAGAAATTCCTACATTTTGTTTTGTGTCGAACATTTGTCAATGCATTGGAACGCTGAGCTATTATGCTACAATTAATGCTTGTCAAAAACAACGATTTCTTGATACAAAATATGAGTAGTGAATTAGTAAAATTTTAATACTGTTTCGAAAAAAATTATCATTCTAAATGAATCAACTGTAAATGCAAATCAAATTATACCTTGATTACCAAATATTTTTCATCCGGAGCAGTCTCCATAGATTGTTTGATTTGCTGGGGATTTTAAATATTTGTTTTTTTTGTTTATATCCGTCTGAGGGTCTTTTGCGTTACTTCTTCCTTTCCATGCCATGAAATTATCGTAAACCAAATCATACTTCTGTTTTGATTTTCACTGCAGCAATTCATCGTTGTTTCGTTTGCTAAATTGCATACTTCTGGGCGAGAAAAATCCATTTCCTCGTCGGATGACATTATACCAAAGAAAACTGAACAAGTTATAAGATTCGGTACCTATCTACTTAGTAAATCACATTGACACTATAATGTTAGGAATTCGTTTGTAGATATGCCATTGTCACAGGTACCTATGAGTGAAAATTAGGGTATAGTTAACTAAAGGTATTAGGTAATCGCACAAATATCAGAGCGAGGAGACCGTACGTAACATTCATTTCGCACTAGTGAGGAATATCTAATTTTGTGTCCTAGTTCACAGTGCGAAATGATATGTATTTCAAGTAGGTCGTCGGAAAAAATATATTTTTGATGCTCTAAAACACTTGCTGACAGTCAACTCATATGAATATATTACTTTTGTATCATTTCGTTTTCATTTATTGGAAATTTTTGCACTTTCTCGGACGATTCCATATTTTATAACTAAGAATATTCATAATCGAATGTGAATACTTTTTTACAATGAACTGATCTTTGCAGAATCAAATGCATCTCGTTCTGGAAGAGAATCGGTTGGTCTATTTTTTTTTTGATATATTGACGCAGTGCCTAATAACGGCTCTGTATCTTTTCAGTTTGGTCACTTCGTATTGTGCCCTCTCTAAAACTCCAATATCAGTCAACTGTTTATCGCCATTTCAGTTGTGAATATTTATCCATCTAAAATATCACATACATTGAAATAACTTCATAATTTTTCACTAGAATCTCATTTGTATGAGTTTTTTTACTATACATATTTTTATTTCTTTTTCCACACCACCTCTCATGAAAAACCATCTCATTTATACATCACCTAGTACTTCGAATCTACTAAAGAATCGGCTCCTGTCACCTTCTATTCCGATGATAAACGCCAGAAATTGTTTTACGATCGCTGACAACGATCACGCAATTTTTCCTATTCTTTCATCCCATAAAAGTCCATCAATCAATTCATTCCGCTGAAATTAGCTATAAAAATTAATTGTTGTGCAAACGTCGCGAAATGGCATCCTTGTGACGTAGTGAATTTAAAAGTTGTTTTCTACTTATTTGTAAAGCAAAGTTCCGTTAATGTTGAAAAGTTTGCTTCCTACGAACTGATATTACTCTCAGCTGAGTCTCCCACGTTTCCGACAAAAAAGGAAACGCCAAATTTGCTTATTACATACTCAGGCCGTGTGAATAATTAAAGCAATCCAAGGTGATTCACACTTTGAAAAATACTCGAAAAGGCAAATCCGGGAGAAACAATTAAAAGAAACACCGTTGACAAATCTAATAAGGAAAATCTTTGATCGTGAAGCCTGATAATTGAATATCTATAATATTCACATGGCGACAGTTGTTTGTTGAACTCTAAATGTTGACCATGACCGAACAGACAATTTAACAAAGACGTTGAGCGTGAAACCTAAGTAGGTTATTTAGAAACACATTTAACTTTTTAATATAAATTTGTTTCGAATAAAATTGTATATGATAGAAAATCCAGTGTTTCAATAACATGATTATTCTTTGATCTTCCTGAAGATGATCACTTGGCGATCGAAACATGTGTCGAGGTGTTAAAATAACGGTTTGGTGTTGGTAGAAAACCCCAATAATATTCATTACTACACCAAAGTTTCCAAACAGTGCATCACAAAAGGTTATTCTATCCAAAATTTATTTCTTTCAGTGCCAACTTGTTATCAGTAGAGAAAACAAAATTTTTGGAAATCAAAAAAATTTTTTTACAGTTTTTCCAGAACTGAAAAAATCCTTTCTTCATAAATTTTTTAGTAGGAGGGGATACTGCTTCATTATGTAACGCGTAACGGCGCCAGTCTCTCAGGCTTCCCATTTCCCCTACAGTGCTAGCCGTATTTCGAACAGATACTTCTTTCTTCACATGACTCAGTATTCAGTATGCGATCGACATATGACCTAAAACTATCACCGCTTTCGAAAGTGATTATACAAAATTTTATGAAACAAGCAGAAGATGATCCTCGGAACATTACATAATCTCTGACGAAAAAAGGTTGATAATGTAATATAATTTATCAACAATAAGCATACAAGTCTACCGCCGCAGCATTTATATTTTGTATTTCTACATTGTTTCTAGGAATGTGTATTGTATTGTGTATATTGAATGTTAGGTCTTGTTGTGTATTGATTTGTATTTGTTCTTCGATAAGTGAATTGACTTTTGAATTTATGGATGTTTAAGTTTTCCCAGATGTTTCCTTTATTGACTTGAGTTTGATACTTTCTGGTCGGGAAAAGTTATGTTTGTTCTGTATGGCGTGTGTTGCGAGGTTTAACCTAAATGTTATTCGGTTTATGTATGCTTTTTTGTGATCGTCGTACCTTTGGATCAGTTTTTCTTTGTTTGTCCGATAAAGAATTTGTGGCAGTCCGAGCATTGTATGCTGTACACTCCATTTGGGTTTCTGTCTCCTTCTCTTTGATAGCTGTTTATTTTTTGTGTTATTTTCGTGTTCGGCTTGTAAGTGATGTTGATGTTCAAGGGTTTGAAGATGTTTGTTAATTTTTTGATTTGGTGACCTATGTATGAGAATGCAGTCCATCGTTGTGTTGTTTAATCTGTTCAAGTAGTTTGATCCTTGTTCTGTATTTTTTGTTCGATTATATTTCCTAATTTATCTATTGTCTTTTGGGTATATCCTTTCTCGTTTGCTATTTGGTATATAATTTTCCTTTCCTTGTTCCGGGCTTCATTGCAAAGTGGTATCCTCGGCATTCTGTATATGAATTCGTTATAGGCAGCCATTTTGTATAATAGTGGGTGACTCGACCTTGCGGGTATGTTGTAGTTTGTGTAGGTTTCCTGTATATTGCCATTTGAAATTTTGTTTTGTTGTGGTTATATCCGGAAGTTATGACCAGGTAACTGAGTTTCGAATCGTTTTCTTCCTCTATGCTGAAAATCAGTTTTTGATTCATTTTGTTGATTTCCCCTGTTATTTGTTATATTCATATTTCTTTGTTTTGTGATATGTACAGGCCATCGTCAACGTATCTGAACCATTTTCCTTTTTTATCGTGTGTTTTGATTATTGTTAAGTTTTTTTCATGTATGGTTTGCAGGTATATTGCAGGCAGGCCGTCGCCTTGGGGGGTGGGGGGAATCTCCCCCCCTGCTTTTTTGACTTGGGAAAAAGTTGGGAAATTTTGGGCCGTGAAGATAGAAAAAAATAATAGTAAAAAAATTAATGAAAATTGAAAAATTAAAATGAGAGAAAAGAAAGGGAGAGGTAATAAGAAAAGGGAAAGAACCGGGAGAAGATTGGGATTTCCCAACATGCATAACTTGGAGATCCCATACTTTGAAATTCTGAGTTGTTTGAAAACTTCAAAAAAGTTAAATTTCTCTCAAGTAAGAGAACAGTTGAACAGTCCACAAATTTTGGAGTGA
>WOGO01003849.1:0-13849 GCA_015342085.1 Leptinotarsa defecta | reverse complement strand
AATTGAAGGGGTTATATTTTTAGGAGTGATTAATTTTTGGGAAAGAAAGTTTTTGGCTTTCTACTATTCCATCTTGATACAAAAAACAAGGATGAGGAAATCTTCCAAGGAAGATTATGAATAATAAATATTATGAATATATCTCTTCTAGGGCTTTATGGTAATCTCGATATTTTCCAGTACAAAGAAATTTACAAATACATTGAACTCATAATGAAGGAAAACTGCATACTTGAAATCGGGAAGTGCTATGCCATTTCCGCGAAGTTTCAATAGCTGTCTTAATGAAGCGCAAAAATAACATTTTCATTAACGTTACGGAATTTATTACGACTCATATGTATAATTGAAAATTCATTGAAGCAGTTACACAAATTACATCAGCTTTTGCAAATAAACAAACCGTAGTGAAAGTATATAGTTATCCTATACTTAATTAAGAAGTGTCTGTCCAAGGCAACTACTAAATTTTTTCAACACAAGTCTTTGTTGAATGTTGCTCACATAAAGGCTTTATATGATGGTGACGTATAAAAATGAATCATTGCTTATATAGGTCAGATGTATGGAGCGACTGCAAACACTTCAGCATAATAAACATACTGTTATTAGCTTGGTTTGTGTCACTAAAGCTCTCTTTGTCTTTGAACAAGTACTTGTTTCGAAAAACAATTAAATTAATGATGCTACTCTACCCAAGGTGACATGGAAATATCTACCACCTTAGAATTACATAAATATCATATGTGAATGTATGTACAGATGTCGGAGAATCTGTAGTGCAAATTCTTAATGTTTACAGTTAATACGGAGTAATTGGAATTGGACCCTCTCCATTTAACAATGATCTGTTAGATAATGTCTGTACCCCAGAACCAGAGTATGTTAAGTCCAAAAAGTTAGTTTTTCAGTAGAGCTATTTGAGTAAGCTTTTTAAAATTATGAAACACTAAATTCACTAAGCTTGGTAACTATTTCATAATTCAATAAGTTTTAGGCTTGATATTAAGTAGCATAACAGCAAATTTCGGTTTTGTTTTTTGTTTTTGATTTATGTGACTTAACATAGTTTTGTATAGACAAAAATTAAATTTTTTGGATGTGACATGTATGTTAAATCCAGATTTGTTTACTATATAATTTATTTTTTAACATATTACATTACATAACCTAAAATACTTTGGTTGCAAAATAAAAACAATTATTGTTTTTTTCATCACTCATCTTCGTTTTGCCCATATTCCAAATTTTTGTAATAGTCATGGAACCTTCTAGGTACCCATTTTAGAAGTTTTTTTAAATGACTGTACTTTTTCGCTGAAATTTGTTTATGACCCTCTCTAATCGGTGGAATAAGTAGAGGAGTGTAGTCATTTGATTTTTTTCTTCTGTGAAAGTTAACTTCAGAAAAACACTTACTGAAATCAGATTTGTAGTAGAGAATTCCAGGGTTACTCCTTCTAACTTGCAAGTAAACTGCATGAGATATAAGAAAATCGTTGCCTGCACTGTCTTTTTTCTTGTTGATATACAGTGCAGTTAATCCTTCGAATAGATGTTTAAAGTCAAAACATTCCTTGTTGACTAGAGTGAATTGTTTTTTTGTTCCACACAATCGGACCATCTGCTGCCAATACCAAGGGGTTATTATTTGAAATTGTGGAAGTTTTTTCTTTAACGCTCTATAATGGAGTGAACAGCATCAGCCTCCAAGTGTGTATGTCTACTTGCTAAAAACTTGTGATTTACAACAGTAATGTTTTCTTAATCCGCAGGATAAAAAAATAATACATGATCGTTAAGATGTTTCGATTTTGGCTTGGACAGTTGTCCAAGCCAAATTGTTATTTCCTTGATTTCATCCGAAATATTCTGTTCAACCCATTTTATGGGAAATGAGGCGACTTCATTTCCTCCCCGTCCGGCTACGCTTTCATCCCACATCATGCAGAAACTTTTGTCACAAGTCGCATCTTGGATAGTTAAGTCATAAGTCCAAAGCTCAAGGGAGTAAAAACTCTGTGCATTTTGTAAATCTGGTGTAGGTAGACATTTTTGGAGATCATTCATTATGACTTTTTCTTGTAGTAAGTTCTCTCTCGACTTCCTTTTATCTTCCGATTTAATTTTGTATCTATTGGTCGTATCTGCAATATGCTGATCATATTTATTTTGTAGCTCCTTTCGTGAATCGTGCGATTCTGTCTCACGAATTTGAAGCTGAAGTTGATCACATAAGTTACAGGTATCGTTGTCCGGGCTCCTGAATAAATAGTTATATTCAAAATTGAAAATCTACGAGTATAGCCACTCCTTTGCAATATTTTCTGACTCCAAACCACTTTCTTTACATTCATCCAGGTAAAGTCTGTACATCCTACTCATATTCTAATGATTTCCCAGATACTTATTTTTGGTTCTCTCTCGAGAGTAATGGGATTCGTACGTTGGAAATTGTGAAATGTGGTTTCGAACATTTTGTCGAACTTCTTCGGAGATCCCGTTGGCAGGTTGGTGTCTTTCTCTTTTATCAGGCGTTACAATACCTTCTTCCGTTTTCTTTCTAACTACAGTGTCTACTGTTTGCTGGGAGATGCTTAGGGTATTTAAAAAGAACTTTTTACAAACTGTTTCTTTTTTTGGTGAAGATTTTTTTCCTCTTCGCCGGTCTTTCCTCTGCGTCTTTTAATTGGTACCTGAGTAACTATGGACGCTATGTACTGTTTTCTCATATCTACTGTTTTTGATGGACTCCAAAAGTTAGAATGTATAGTCTGTCGACGTTCTTCACAAAAAATATTTCTACATGAGACTTTACAATTATCGCCGCAAGGTTCTTTCATAACACGATTTCCACTATCAGTTTTGTATTCTAATCCTGAGTACCGTTTTTTTTCGTAACATTCTTCTTCCAATTCTTTGGGTTTGCTTTTCTTTTACGAGTTAAGTTTTTCTCTGCCTTTTCATTCTGATTTTCGTTCAATTCAACGGAATAGTCGGGGTCCGCCACATCATCATCACTGTCAAAATCTTCAAATTCACCCCCATCTATGCCCTCTTCATTAACATTTTGTAATACTTCTTGGAAATTGTTTACTGATTCTTCGGAAGTATCACCTACCAAGTTTTGAATAACGACTGTTTGGGTTACAAGATGTAACTTTTGTAGAATTTGATGACAAAGAAAACGCAATGTCGGAACAACACATGTCATGGGAGTTTTGCTTTGATCTTTCTTAATATCTGAAACAAAAAATTAAAATAATTTTTTTCTCTCCAATCCGAAACAGTTTATAGAAATCTACCTGGCCAGTCTATTAAAAAATTGAGCAATTATTCACGACGTGAATTATTCATCCTAATACATCTACCATCATTTTCTGAATTTGGCATTGAATACAATGTTTAGTCACTATCATTAATATATAGAGCTGGGACTAAACTATGTTAAGTCCATTATACCAATAAAAGACTGATATTATGCTTAAATAACTAGTGAAAACTTGTCGAATATTACGTTAATTATTGAGTGAACAAACGAGTCCCTAAATTTAACTAAAAATCACACCATGCGAAAATTATATTTACCTATTTCTTTTGAGGTACTCGCATTTACGATTTGATGATATTTAAATGGTTGAACATTCTGTTTTTCTCCTGTGTAGTTTTCCACCATCCTGCTTGTCCTAGACGACCACGGTACACGTCGAGTAACAGGCATATTATAAAAAAATATGCCGAACAAAAAATGGACGAGGTTAGGTATGTTAACAGGTGGAGTTGACATTTCAGACTGAATGTGAATCCTGAGCCAAACAAGGTTAGGGCGACTTAACATAGTTTGGTTTAAGGTGACTTGTGGACTTGACGTAATTTAAAATCAGCTATTTTCGTTAGTTTTAAAGATACAGCAAAACGGAATATACCAGAAAATGCACCAAAAAATGTTGAGTGACTTAACATATTAAGCTATAATCTGGCAAAATTGGACTTAACATAGTCTGGCTCTGGAGTACAGATATAGTTTGTTCATTTTGGGCTCATATAATTTGAGAAATGCTCAACACTACGTTAATAAACGTACTAAGTATTATACAGTGTGTAAAAGCCAAATGGAATATATTCACGTCAAATTTAAATTATCATTTGACATACTTCAACAGAAAAATGGCACCTCCACCTTTAACCCCCGTCGAATGACAGGTACAACCCCCAAATTTTTAAATGGGAAGTATAGACTTGTGATATATCGTTTGAAATGTATCTTCATTCTCTATTCAAAAATGTTATCGCTTTTCAAGTTTATTGCAACAATTAAGATAAAATAAATTAAAATCGTGTGGAAGACGATGTTGGATAACTGTATCATCCAATTAGAAGACGAAGATGTTTTCTGATGAGTGTTATGCTAATCGGCAAAATTGCCGCTACTGGTCAACGGAAAATCACTGGATGCAATACCTTCAAAAGGTTAATGTTTGGGCAGGAATTGTAAAAAACCATATCATTAGTCCCTTTTTCATTGAGGGCAACTTGAATGGCGATAATTATTTGGCACTATTTCAAAATGATGTCATTCCAAGTTTAGCAAATTTATATCCTGATCCAGGAAACCCTCAAGTTCCGGTAAATACGATATGGTTTCGGCAGTATGGAGCACCACCATATCACCAAGTTGATGTCCTGCAATACCTCGATGCAACATTTCCCAATCGGTGGATAGGGTGGCGAGGATTGATAGAATGGACAGCGCGATCACCCGATCTTTCATCATTAGATTTCTTCTTATGGAGATATGTAAAGAAAATGTGTAGAAAACTAAACCTTAAGATTTGAATGTCGAAAAAGAACGAATAACGCTTGCGATTAGGTCGGCCACGCCTGATATGTTAAATAATATTAGAAGACAGTTTTATTGGAGATTAGGATGTTGCCTAGATGTTCGAAGTTAACATTATGAATATCTATTTCATTACGTTTTGCATTTCATTTTAATTTTTGAGTGTATTTTATCGAATTTTGGTAACCACATGATTTCAATTTATTTTATCTCAATTGTGGCAATAAATTTGAAAGCTATAACATTTTTGAATAGAGAATGAAGAGACCTTTCAAACGATATAACACAAACCTATACTTCCTGTTCGGTATTTTTAAAAAATATACTCACAGTACAGTAACCGAAATACTGAATTTATTCCAGTTGGCTTGTTGGCTTTTACACACTGTATAGGAACATATAGTGATTATTTCATAACTGATTACTTACAGTTATTGTAATATTTTCACTATAAAGGGTTTTAGAAAAACCGCGACACGTGTTCGCTATACAATAGCTTCCTCAAACATCAAAAAAAGTTTCAAGCCTTCCTCAAGCCTAAACAAAAGTTTATGCTTGACGAACCTATTGTATAGCGAAACACGTGTCGCGGTTTTTGTGAAACCTCAAACAAACGAAAGTTTATGCTTGAGGAAACTATTGTATAGCGAAACACGTGTTGCGGTTTTTGTAAAATCCTTTATAGTGAAAATCTTACAATAAACGGTTTTTTAATATGGATTTTCATCAAGTATTGCATCAGAAATATTCAATAAATTGACAGGATTATCAAAGATTAATGTGTTTTCAATGTCATTATATTCGATTAATCATTTTGGTAATATAAGTAAGTCCACTTTCATCCACAACATGCACAAGTTTATACTTTTGAATGGGTAATTTTTTTAGGAAACGACATCTGGTTAACAGAAAAATAGATTTTTCTAAAAGAATTTCAGAAAAGACAAACTCGAATCAATATATGAAAATATAAACAATGTTGACCTGTGTGTAATAATCAAGTACAAACAAATTCCTATCCCAAACTAAAATGTTGGTTTCCATCAAAAATTAATCACACTAATGAATTAATAAATATTGAATTTTGGTAAATTAAGTGGCATCAAATTCTGGCATAATTTATAAATAATTTTCTTTAGATATTCTTTCTAATAACTAGTCCCTTCCTTGAATTTCAAATTTGTATATGTCTTGCTCTTGGTTGATTTTAGGTATGGAAATCTTCAAATAAATTCAATATTCAAACAATTAGTTGGCAATGATTTTTAATGCCGCGCCGCTGCAATTATTTCAAATATATTCACGTCAAGCCAATATTGCAGTCAAACATGCCAAATTTCATTATAATCGCCAAAAATATTTCTCAGTAATGAATGAAAACATTATTTAGATAAAATTTTCATGCATTATTTTTTCATATGAACTTTTATTTTTAAATATGAGGAATCTCTCCTTGACATTGAAGTGATTACTTGTGATTCATCTGGTATATTTTAAATGAAAGTTCATAGTGACGGTGAATATATGATCATAATTCAAAAAACCTGAAATGAGTTGGTTTTCGAAAGTTGCAAAATTTCAATCTGTTATCGTTTTGAAAATGACTAGGTGCTCATTTCGTACAAAAAAGTATAGAGCAATGAATTGAAAAATTTTGTGTTATCCACCAATATTTAGGACATAATATAGAAAATGAAAATGCGAAAATAGAATAAAAAGTGTTATAATTATATGAAACATAATATGTTTTGTAAAGTAAGTACATGACAAGTAAATTATGCACACAAAATATGATGAGATATTTCGATTTCACATTGGAATCAAAGAAGGTTGTAATTTTCTAATATACTGTGTTCGACAACTTTTCGATATAATAATCAATGAAAATTTTTGGAAAAGAAGGGTTTCCTTTGCTACTTATCCATTGATTTACTTCTTTCATTGGAAGATTCCCACATCTTTTTGTACAAGGATGAAGGAGCAGAAAGACAAAACCTTTCTTTGCCAAAAATTACTCTCACCTAAAAATATACCCCTTTCAATTTATAATACACATATATAGAAACATAAAATCACATTTAATAAAAACTTACGCAGCGATATGAAACTATACTAAGATTCATCGGTCACGAACTATAACAAACAAAAACAAAGACATAAACATGAATTAATATTCACTTTTACCTAGAGATTGAACAATATTTCCTCGTATAGTTCAGTTGGATATGCGAACCTATATTATATCTCTCGGTACAGTTGATTTATATAAAAAGAGCCTCTATTACATGGATGAAACTTTACGCATCGTCTTTTTGAAAAAAACGCGGCCCTACATTAGTGCGAATCTGTCTGCCCCGCCTATTCCTTCTTAGGCCTGGGGTTGTACTTTCCCCCAAAGTTGGTTCATTTGACTCCGGCGGCATTTCCTGTCTGTCCGTCGTTGATGCATCTGGTTGTCCACGACTTTCTGACACAAGATCTGGTCCCATCTGTGGAGGCTGATAGCCTTCTATCGGTGGTACATGTCCTTCCATCGGTGGTACATGTCCTCCCATCTGTGGTCCGTGTCCTCCGACCGATCGTTCATGTCTTTCCGCCGGAAGTCCTCCCATCGGTGGTCCATATCCTTCCATCGGAAGTCCATATCCTCCCATCGTTGATCCATATTCTCCCAGCGGGAGTCCATATACTAGCATTGGTGGTCCATATCCTCCCGTCGTAGGTCCATATCCCACCATCGGTAGTCCATATACTCGCATCGGTGGTCCATACTCTCCCACCGATCGTTCATGTCTTTCCAACGGAAGTCCTCCCATCGGTGGTCCACATCCTGTCAGAGGCGGTCTACGTCCTCCCACCGGTGGTGCACGTTCTCTCACAGGTAGTTCATGTCCTCCCATCGGTGGTCTATATCTTTCCATCGGTAGTCCATGTCCTCGTATCGGTGGTCGATGTGCTCCTACCGATAGCCCACGTCCTCTCATAGGTAATCTTTGTTCTCCTAACGGTGGTATACTTCTCACCAGTAGTGATCCATGTCTTAACATTGGAGGTCCATGTCCTCCTATCGGTGGTCCATGTCCTCCTATCGGTGGTCCATGTCCTCCTATCGGTCTTCCATGTCCTCCTATCGGTGGTCCATGTCCTCCTATCGGTGGTCCATCTCCTCCTATCGGTGGTCCATGTCCTTCTATCGGTGGTCTATGTCCTCCTATCGGTGGTCCATGTCCTCCTATCGGTTGTCCATGTCCTCCCACCGGTAGCCCACGTCCTCTCATAGGTAATCTTTGTTCTCCTAACGGTGGTATACGTCTCACCAGAGGTGATCCATGTCTTAACATTGGAAGTCCATGTCCTCCCGTCGGTCTTATTTTTGGTAATCCATGGCTCACCAATGGTAGGTCCCGTCCCATCAATGGTTGTCCACATCCCACCGGTGGGGGTCCACATCCTGCTGGTGGTAGTCCAGAACCCCATAGCGGATACCCAAATTCATCCAGCCTTAGTGGATTTTCTTCTAGCCTTGCTGCGTGTCTTTCCTGCGGTAATCTGTGTCCGTCTAACAGTCGTCCATGACTTGTCTGTGGTAATCTGTTTCTTCCAAGCAGTGGATTGTTAGGAGGTGGTCCACGTTGCTCCAGCGATGATAGCTGTCTCGTCAAGATTTCTTCGACCTTCATGTTGCCTGTGCTCCTGTTCATGTTTCCTCTGCCCATTCCTGGTCTTTGGTGCATTCTCGTCACCTCCACTCTTGTACCCTTAATAATTTGATATCGATTTTTCAACAACGTATTTACAGTTTCTTCTAATTTGAATATGATGGTACAAAATTTCTCACCGTTGTCCGGCCTATAAACTTCCAAAATTTCTCCAAACTTTCCAAAATGTGATCTGATATCAGCAATGGTGTGTTCTGCTGTTAGACCAGAAACATATAATTCAGTAATATGGTTCGCAATTATTTTGTGGTGAATTTTTCTTCCGTCGATAATATGTGCACTAACCTCTCCTGCTTCTTTTAATGCGTTGGAAGATGCGAAATAGATGAATGCGTATCCTTTCGATTGTCCAGTCGTATGAGTTTGAAGGCTTACGTTTACTTTACCATATCTTCCAAAGTAATTCATTAATTCTGTTACTCTGGTACTCCACTTCAGATAGCTAACGAATAATACCCTTTCAGTGTAATAGTTCGTTGAACTATCATTAGGAGCTGGGTTATCTTCTTGAGAAGTTCCTGGTTCTGAAGACATAACTTCTTAAAGTTTCAAGGGTTCATTTGAATCAACTGATGGCTTATTCAATCAACAACTGAAGCTAGTTAATAGGAAGTGAAAAATTACCTGTTATAGAGATAGCATTCTACAATCTACAGATCACATATTCTTAGAAATGGTAGGTTTATTTACTTCTTTTGAAAATAGATATCAGAACGACCACACAGACAATACAAAAACGAGTGTGTTGATTTATAAAAAGTCACATTGAACAAAAAACCGATAAGATTTGAAACAGGATTCGGATAGCTTGTACCCATTAACTACAGTGTGAGTCCTTGCAATTTTAAACGCAGAAGACAATATGGCTTAAATCGATTGAAGCATTGAGCAAAGTTGAAGCAGCTGGCGATCATATTATTGACGGCAAAAAAGTTGACCCCGAAAAAACAGAGTTGCCGGATTAATTGTCGACATCAAATCTCATTTCGCACAGTTTGGAGCCATAGCAGAAGTTCAGATGCCGCTCGACAAAATTAAAAATCAAAGAAAAGGATGTTAATGTGAAGAGAGCCAATTCTAATCAAATGAGTGTACTAATGATGGGGGGACGAGGAGCCCGTGGTGGTGTGCAAGGAGGTCGCTGTGGTGTGATAGGAGGCAGGGATGGCAGAGGTGGTTTTTGGAGGACCGGGTTTTAACAATGGCCAACAGGGTTTGGTAACAGCTATAGAAATGACGGTGTATACGGATCAGGTTATGACTACTATGGAGGTGCTAGGTTCAGGGGGTACGGCCAAAGGTTCCAACCATACTAAAACACGACTCTTACATTTCTCGTCTGAGCTGATAGTCTTCAGATGTTATTTGTTTTATAATGTAAATGTATTTTTGTGATACTTATTATGATTAAATGTGCTATTTTTTAAAGAATCTGTAAATCATTTTGTATATGTCTATAGTGACCATAATACATCTACTAGTACAGCTTATTATATTTTTTTTCAAGAAAATTATATCTATTCTAAATTCAAGAAGGTGATTGTTCTTAATATAATTTGAAGTGTGGTTTTTGAGAAATGCTATACTCAAATTCAGTGTATCAAACAGTAACTAGATTTCAGTTCTAAGTCAATGTGTGATTAGAAAGGATGATATTCGTGAGAGTTCTTTCTGTACGGGTAACGTGAGTAAAATAATATTTGTTGGCCACTCAAATCATTTATGTAACTATCTCATTTTGACTAATAATAAGAATGTGTGTTTTCAAAAATATTTTTACGACTATGTTATACATTACGAAATATTAGTTTTTATTCATCAATAACTGATTGTAGTATGACATTTCCGAAGGAAGCATTTTTCTGAATATTTTTACAAATAAAAAAAGTGTCGTGTTGTAAATATATTTTTATGAGGGCATTAGATTGTTTTTACCGCAAAGGCGCTGTATATTCTTTATTATATGTAATATATTGTCTAAAATAGTTAACTAGTTACAATTCCGTTATTTTATAACACTTTGTTGGTCTGTTTTTAAACTTTACTTTTTCTTTTTTTTCTATTGTTGTTGAAACCTATCAATCCAGTTATTTCGAGGGGTGAGTATTATACAGTGTAAGAGAACTATATGCGTTTTCATCAGATAAAGAATGGACTTATTACATAATAAAGTTTTGAGGTTCCATATTTTGTTAGCGACTTACGTATATTATTTTTCAAGTTATTTTCACAATTATTATCATTTACTAATTGATCAACTCCACCTGAGGGTAAATTGTCAAACATTCATCAAAGTTAATCATCCAATACAAAAAAGCTATATAAGTTTTTCTTAGAACATATTCTATACCTAATGATTCTACCGAAGTAGAAAGCCTATACTTTCTTTAATCTTTTCAGACACTTCATATAAATGTATTTGATCGCATAGGTATATCTAGATTGCGTACACAAAAATGACCATCCCTCAGGTATAAGAAATCCCTATACCAAACCATGCTCAGTGGCGTACATTTATGTAAATTAGCCCACTGCAGTCCTTTTCAACTCCGTAGGCTAGGTTAGGTTACGTTAGTTTTTACTAATTTAATTTTTCAAAAATTGACAGTTTCTGGTGGCTAGGTTAGTTTTCAATAATTAAATTTTCTAAAACTCTCAATCTCAACAGTGCGTGCAATTAAGAACCTTTGGTCAACTAAGATAACTCGTTTATTGGGGTGCCTCATTCTCAATATTGAATAAAGGTAAATATCAAATCAAATCTTTTCCTAAAAGTGTTTATCTACCTGAAAATATCTACGTTCTAGAAATACATATTCAAAATTCAATTAGCTATTATGTATATTTTCAGTTTACCTGAAAATATTTATACAAGACTGAAAAATAATTCAACGCCATCCTTTTTTAATTCAATATGTTTCGATCACAACCGGATCACTCTCTTAATTGGGTATGCTACATAGAACAACTGAACATAAAATTATAAAAGTATCAATTGTTATTGAGCCAATTGATAAAAATGTGTTTTTCTTAACTTTGTTCGGCCATATATTATGTCTTTTTTCATTCCAATGGTTAAGGAACACTCCTTTGGGGAAAATACTTCAGTTGGAAAGTAACACAAAAAATTATTTCTAATGCGGGATATCGTGCTATATATCGCCTATTGTTGAAAAAATTTGTCAGTTTCAATTGTTACGTCAATTTTTGTTTATCAATCATTGCTGAAGGTACATTAAATCAAGGGCAACCTTCTATCTAATTCCCACATTCAAAATTATGATTATCGCGGTGCTACTCGCATACACGATTTGTTAAATTCAGTCTGCAGTAATTATCTATGAATTTTCTAGATGTAAATCTATTCAATATTTTTCCATACACGTTTTGAAACTCACTTAAACATTTTTCTCATTGATAAATGCTTTTACAGATAGCTACTTACATAGTAATGCCTGAATCAACTTTTAAATTGAAACTTCATGTAACAATTTAGATCGATAATTTATTATATACATTTTAAGGTACTTTCTTTCTAATATTTATTATTACTTTTGTCTGAGTGATTCTCATCGTTCATCTGATTTCTGTAAAATACAGTGTCATGCGAATTAAAAAAATACTTGTTTAAAAAAAAATCTGTTTAAAATCTGTTTTTCCGTTAATCAGCTGTCGCCTCCATACGAACGACAACTCTCAGAAGTTGAGAAACTTGCGCGAGCTGAGGACTAACGAGGTCTTACCTTTTAACGTGTGATTCCTAACACGTGCTCCAAGTAAAGTCCTAATTAGTCCATTGAAAAATTACATTTTTAGACCTTTGCGTGCGTTTTTCAGAGAAAGTAATGTTGTTTTTTTGATGTGTAGGAGGGTTAGTATAAGCTTAATATTCTGGAGTCGCAACCCTTGGAAAATGGGGTGCAAAAGATTTTCACGCTGTATCTCATAAACTAGCAACCTTTTTCATCATATTCTTACGTGTATTCAAGAACCGGAGCGCTGTAAAACCCTGATAAATTAATGAAATTAAACGAATTTGTATTGGAAAGTATTAGTTGAAAAACCATCTATAAGATTGCTTCGATGTCATTTTCTTGTAAAATGATCAGAAAAAAAGTTATGACGCCTGAAAAATTTTTTTTAAAAAATCTGTTATTTTTGTTTGTTTTTTTCCATTTTACGATAAAACGTAATTGGAATAACGTTGTAGGCAATTTAATTTGCTACAAATGAAGTTTTATGAAATTTTCTGTCTATTCAGTGAAGGGTAAATTGTTTTTAGGTTTCGAAAATGTAGGCAGTTGTGGAAATTTCAAGAGATAAATAATATCATGTAAACTGACAAAATACATAATGGCTAGTTGAATTTCAAACATGTATTTCTAGAAGGTAGATACTTTCAGGTAGATAAACCCATTGAGAAAAACATTTAATTTGATATTTACCTTTATTAAATATTGAGAACAAGACACCTTAGTAAAAGAGTTATTTTAGTTGCCCAAATTCAAAAATTCTTGATTGCATACACTTCGAAAGGATCGCATGAACTACATTCTCTCATAGTTTCTACAGACTTGTGATTGATAGTTCTTGAAAATTTTATTATTGAAAACTTACCAAGCCCACCAGGAACTGTCAATTTTTGAACAGTTAATTAGTAAACACCAACCTAACCTAATCTAGCCTACGGAGTTGAAGAGGACTGCAGTGGGCTAATTTACATAAATGTACGCCTGAGTATGGTCTGATATAGGGATTTCTTATATCTGAGGGATGGTCATTTTTGTGTACGCAATCTAGATACCTATACCTTACGTAATCGAACACATCTAAATGAAGTATCTGAACATTGTTTACTATTATCATTCCACGTTAAATATGAGTTCATTTCAACTCATATTTAACGTGGAACGGGCTCCTTGTTCCCCCATCATTGAACCTCATTTCATTAGAATTGGAAATGGCTCTCTTCACATCGACTTCTTTACCCTTAAACGTTTGTTTCGGGTTTTCAAACAAATCTATAACTACCTATTCGGATTCGAAAATAATGAAACAAAATCCTTTTCTTTGATTTTTAACTTTGCTGAACGGCATCTGAGCTTCTGCTATGGCTCCAAACTGTGCGAAATGAGATTTGATGTCGTCATCGGTAATCCGTGAATCCACCAACGAATATTTTGCCCTTTCTATCCTTTGCCTTTTTGGGGCCAACTTTCCTGTCGTTGATAATATGATCGCCAGCTGCTTCCACTTTGCTCAATGAATATCTGCGCTAACAGAAGCAATA
>WOGO01003848.1:2669-13849 GCA_015342085.1 Leptinotarsa defecta | reverse complement strand
ATATGGATATTGTATTCCAACAAGATGGAGCACCACCACATTACTCCAGACAAGTAAGAAACTATTTGGATACTACTTTTCCCGGTCGTTGGATTGGTCGTCGAGGTCCTACAGAATGGCCAGCCCGCTCGCCAGATTTGACACCTTTGGACTTTTTTTTGTGGGGCTATTCGAAGAAAAAAGTGTACGAAACTGAACCTGCTTCAGTATTGGATATACGGCAGATAATAATGAATATTTGTAGAGATATTGATGTTACTGTGTTCGAAAATATTTGGCGTGAAATATCGGATAGGCTGTTCATATGTCAAGAAGTTTCGAGCATCTTCTGAACTGACGTCAAGCTTATTGCCTCATATTATATAGTTAAATGTCAATGTATTCTTGCAATTATTAAAAGTTCCGCCATTTTGTAGTAGTTGAAGATAATGACATTATATTCTAGGGTTGTGAAGCATTTATCAGGAGCTCCCTTTTCATTTAACTTTTTTCCCAGATGGCGCCCAGTCACCATCTTGAAAGTCTCATTTGTGTTTCACTTCAAAATAAAATATTCATGCATTAATTTCATTATCACAAATTTAAATTTTTTGAGTTGACCCGTTCAAAAAATGAAAAAGGGGGGAACATTAATAAAATGCACTGTATGTACACGAAAAAATGTTAATTTCGTAGACTTACAGGTTAGTATATTATTGCAAATAACGTATCAACTCGAAACTTTTATCAGATCAAGAACCTGGTGAATTCAAAGTTTTTCGCTGTTTATTTGACTTCCAGAAACGACAGTAACACCTTTGAAATGAGAAACTATTGAAAAAGCAATTTTTATTCCTTCAGTTTTTATGAAATAGTGAATATTTCTGAAATGAATTGCACTTCATCAGCGGCGATAACGTGAAACCTTTGAGAATATTCTACAATCTTCTGAAATAAACAAGTTTACATTGAACAACCGACTGATTAATAGTTCTGTGTTTTAATTAGATTCATTAACTTTTTCGGTTAAATTCAGTGACTTTTATATAAATCTAGTAAGTAACATTTTAATAATTATAATGACTAATCTAATGACAAAATCAACAGGTTAGATCTGTCTTCTCAAATAATCTTCTCGATAATCCCTCAAATAATTATTTAGATTTCAATCAGCATCCAAAGATTCTCCGATATGATTCTCATGTAATCATGTAACCAAATGATTTGCTTCAAACGGCATTTCTTCAAAATACATGGAAGCTAGAAATAATTCCCTTTGAAAATAGGAAGCTGAGGTGGAATTGAAATAGCCATGGAAATTCAGAAACTCACTTTTCAAGATGAAGAAACAAACACCATAAAAGTATATTTGCACTGTATAGCTGACGATCACTCGACACTAAATAACTAATATACAGCTGCTTGAAGCACTATTCAACACGTGGATTCAAAATTTGAATATTGGATAACATTGTCACAATTCAGAACGAAAAATATTGAATGATGTGAATACCTGCTTATTTACGTGAATATGTAGTTGAAACGTTCTCTATTCGACAGCCATGAAAGAAATACGATTTTACCACAACGAAGAAGCCCGGAGCAAAAATCAAGAAATTATGTATACGAGATACGTTTACCAATCAATGGTTTGAAGATTGTTAAAAAAGTATTACAGGGTGGTTTGGTACAACTCAACTACTGTTCGTACAGCGATTACTGCAAACCCCAACAACAATACGATTATCGGCAAAAACTTTTTAACTTTTATTGACGTTAGTACATTGGCAAAAATTTACTACTCTTCTGACAGAAACAGTATTTTCAATATAAAAAAGTATTACAGGGTGGTTTGGTACCACTCAAAACATATTTCTTAGCACTTTCGTAACAAAGATAATGAAATATTATGCTACATACTGGGAGTTGACGGAAAAATAGCATCATTTGTTCTTCTATCACAAATGGATTATGATCCCTTCAAAATGTATAGAAACCCCAAAATAATCAATTATATTTTTACCCTACCTGAAAATCGACGCGAAGGCTACGCAACGAAATTGATAGAACATTTGAAAAAACAAGAAATTCAATTTACAGCATTCTGTAACAGTATGATTTCAAAAAACTTGTTCGAAAAATGTAATTGTGAACATATTATTTGAATAATTAGATATCCATGAATATTTTCTAGTATTTTTTCAATTCATGAATAATTTCTTTCTACGTTAGAAACTTCAAACTCATCCCCCTTTCCGATTCTACCAACTTCTAACTCATGCAAGCAATATTTATCTATTCGAAAGGTAAAATATTGCTCCTTCACGTGATGGCGCTGTTACGAATCATTATAATTGAACCGAAGTAGACTGATTTCCTATTTTTCCAATATCCCAAGTGTAAAGTCTCTATTTTTTTCACAAAATGTTTGTTAGTAATTCAGTTTCAATTGTTTGACTCAATAAAAATGCTCACATCTGTGGACGGTTATTTCTTCAAGCTGACACGTAACGAAATGTGCTTATTTTCACACCATTTTTCGTGACACGTTACCTTGCAAATCATATGGGTTTTTGGAAAAATTTGGTTCGAAAGAAGCGGTTGTTTTTGGTGCGGATGAAGGGCCCAAAATGATTGTTTCAACGCGTTATATTAACGAATAAAATACATTTCACTTCTTGAAGTTCATCGAATATACCTTTTATATTTTCATGTTCTCACACATGTCTCATGTTCTCTATGTCTCTAAAAATAACAAAGTAAGCTTCCTGAGCGCACGTCTCTTCATCTTTGAAATTTGTGAGTGACTTCAGTCTGTTTTCAAAAGAAAATTATACTGTAATCTATCAGTGAACTATAAAAAGAAATACAACTCAATATTTTATTGTTCCAAGCCGTAGAATGATGAAATACCATTATTCAAACATTCCACTTGAACTCGGTTAACTTTCCAATGTATTTAAATTGATTTCATATCAGAAAACTCTGTTAGAACATACAACTGAAAAATCACTTTTAATTTTTTAGGATTTCTTACCGAATCTTGATAATACTCAAACATTCTCTTGGCTATGAGCTGGGCTGTATGAAATGGGAATCCTCCATCCGGGTCGTTTCACAATAGCGTATCAAAAATCTATCGAGATGTCCACCCTGATATTTCGGGTTCCATATCCTGGTAATCTATACTTTTTTCATTTAATAAATACATTATACACTAAACTAGTGAATCATAGAAGATTGGTTATCACGATAAATATAATATTATTGAAATATGACAAACAAAGGCTTCTCTTTCCAATACAGAATATTCATCCAATTAATTCATGAACCGCACAACCATAACATTTCTTGATAAACTTGATATTTTCTTTAGTAACCTGTCAATACATTCTGCATTCATTTACCCATTCATTTCATGTGCTATACGTGATGATGCCATTGTTATTAGCGAAAATACAACTCAGTACTCTCTCTGAATCGTCTTTGATTTTTCCTTTGTCATGTCATTTTTATTATTCAATCCTCATCTGCGAGTTCGACTTTGTCTAATACGACCACCCAAACGATGTTCACTCACTTCTTCCTGATGGCCAAAGACCTTTCTTGCCAACCAGTTCGAATGACCTTGAAATGTTAGAAAATAACCCAAATGAAGCTCCACAAGAAAAAACAATGGCATTTGGTCCCAGAAACGGCATTGCCTATATACTAATATTCTTTTTAGAAATTTTGATATTGTTTTCATTAGAATTATCTTGAAGGATAATTTTCCAATGATAGAAAAAGAAAAATATTCCACTCTGCCTTCTATCTGACTATAAGCTTTATTGTTTGTACTTTCTGTATTAGTGGCAGTGGTAAAAAAGAATTTTCTATGAAGATATTCTTCAATAATAGTAAATTTCTTTGTTTCAGTGAGGAATTGATTAGTTGTCGATTCTATTTTTAGACAGATAATTAGATTCATTTTCATTGATTTTCAATAAAACGAATTATAACTATCATATCTCTCTGAACCTGTTGGTTTAATATACCAATATTGTTATTGGTAATTGTTATCTCTGAGAATTATTTTTTTATCTTAAAAAGGAATAGTATTGTTATCTTCAAGTTTTATTATAAATTGTAATTTTGAGTTATAACTCTTTACTTTTTCAAGTATTCCTTGTCATTCGGGACAACACAAATAACATATTTCATCAATTCGGACTGCCATTGTCTACTATAATATCAATTGATTTGAAATTCCTAAAAAAAATTAAAATGATTACCCGAGAATAACAATTTTATTAAAAAAAAACTGAAATTACAAAGAAGTAACATACAATCAACTACCAAAAAAATAAAAAAATTAAATATTATTAAAAAATGATAATTAAAGAATAATATTAACAAAAAATTAAAAATCAAAATGAAAAGATTCCAAACCAAGTTACGTCACGACGTTTCGATTGTTAGTATTCACAATGTGTTCGGGTGATAAATGGACTTATTCCTTCGAGATCTGACTATTTATAGGTTATTCGCGTGCTTTCACCTATGCCCTCTTTCCTCTCTACGCTTCATTGGTTTTAGCGGGAGATGACCGTTTGGCTTCTTTGAATTTTCTCCTAAGCCAGCTTGGGCTTTAACCCACTTGATATTATGTTGATGAGTCCAAACACGTTCTGCTATTCCGGATTTGCTGGTTTTTTCTCGCTGTGTGTGTTTCTTGTGCTCAGCAATGCGAACTTTCAATGGCATCTTAGTTTCACCGATGTATGATTCTCCGCACTCGCACGGTATCCGGTAAATGCAATTCTTGGAATCGCAGTCCGAGTTTGATGGCATGGTTTTCATGAGGCTGCTATGGAAAGTGTTCCCAGAACCTGCTTCAGATCTGGGAACACTATCCGAAATTTTTATTTTACATTTTTCGTTAATAATATTTTTTAATTTTCACCTTTTATTAATATTTAATTTTTTTATTGGTTGTTGCTTGTATGTTATTTCTTTGTAATTTTAGTTCTTTGTTTGATGAAATTTGTTATTTTTGGTTGACCTTTTTAATTTATTTTCAGGGATTTCAAATGAATTTATATTATGTTAGACAATGGAAGTCTGAACTGATGAAATACACCACGAAACATTTTCAACCACCTTCAAACAAACAAATAACATCATCAACATTTTTTTACGAAACGGAAGCTTGAAACTGAGTTGGGAAAGTACTTCATCGAACAGATCATCCATGACGTATTGTGCATTGTCAACTAGTTATGAAAGTACGTTGCTGAAAAGAGATACTACATCAAAACTCATTGAATTATATCCTGTCGGGATAGATTTTTCAATGATGAAAGAAGGAAATTCAAACGAATATTTATATGATAATCATTACCTAAGCCAGGGTCAGTAAATTGAGTCAGAATTTCTGTTATCATTGCAGGGATTTAACTATTTAAAGCATCAATGAATTAAATGATTGATCTGAGTTTGAGTGTATGTTTATGAATTTTAGGTAATCCGTAATATTTTGGTGTTTTTGAACTGTATATCATGAATGTCTTCGCTATACCATCAGATTTCATTTTAGATTTCTCTAATTCAGAAATGAGGTTGATTGCTTTTCGTTGAATGGTTGAGGTGGGATCTATTTTGAGAGGAATATAACATTCTTTGTCAAGAAGTACAACGAATAATTTCTGAATATACTTCGTTTTGTTCAGTATTACGGTCACATTATCTTCATTTCTTCTAGGTAATATCAATAGAGGAAACCGTATGAAAATCTGGTAAAAACCTAAAAATCCATTAATTGAAACAATCATAATTCCGTCGTCAAGGAACAAATACAAATCAAAACACGACAAGACCTAACATTCACTATACTCCACAAAACACTACACATTCCTAGAAACGATGAACCTAGAGAAACACCAACACAAAGGATATTACCAGATATAACTCAAGTACAGGCAAATTTAAAGAGACATCCTGATGAAAGGAGAGGACAAATACTTGCACTAAGGCGTTCTAATCGTTTAAAAGAACAAACAAGAAGATAAAACGCTATCGAAAGCACTCGCATATTGAATTGGAAGTTATTGAAGCTTCAAACCCTTCAAAACTTAAATATATCATTTTCACTTGGAAGTTTGCGTCAGTTGAATTTTGTATCCAAATCTAGGATATATCTTTTGTTTGAATATTAACGGAGAAAATGTGTTTGAAATTCAATCATAAAAATTGAAAAACATTTACTATGATTTGAAGTTAATGTCCAGTTGAAAAATTGATTAACAGCAGAAATATTTCATTCCTGAAGTATTATCAGTCAACTGAATTTTCTGCATTTACTTCGAAACGAATTTTCATGGCGAATGTTAATTTTGTGAAACTGAAATTTTTCATCATTCCCTCATAGCTCAGAATCATTTTGTCACAATAATTTGGACGGCCACAAAAATTCTTTCGAAAAGGCGCCCTCCAATGGAAATAAATGAGACATCTTTATCATAAGTATTTGATTTCGTGGGATTCGAAATCACGCTCATTTAACACTAATTACAGTCTCCTCCGGAATTTACAATATTGCTTGAATTTGTGAGCAATTTTCATTAAATCGCAAAGTTTCTGCACTAATAACTCAAATTAATGAAGTAATTCACAATTCGTTATAAGGTTTTCCGTGAAGACCAAAAATTAATCTCTCAGCTTTCCTTGGAGCAGTAGAGTTTGCCTGTAAGGACCGTTTCGAGCTCTTGAAAGTAATCACCAATTAACATGAATAACTATACAGGATACAGCGCGGTGACCGTTCGTATTTTGGAAAATAATTTCATTCACATTCTGAAAATTGGCAAATATAGGTTTTGCTATATGTTTCATCGGATGAAAATAATGGCGTCTTCCCAACACTTATATATATTACTTATATATTTTAATATTTTCCAATATCTGGCATATTTCAATTGTGAGTTCATGTAAAACAAAAACAAAAATTAACTCAAAAAATCTAGGATGATGATTGTTGGGTAGGTACTGCGAAATATTTATGGAAAATATGTAATTAAATCATAATGAAGAAATGAGAATTGAAGCTTTCAATTCTCCTAACTTTAATATACTAGTTGAATCACGAATCTTAGCTAGTTATTTCAATATGTTACAAAAGAACTTATATTCTAAATTTCAATAATGAATGTTTCAATATAAATTTCACCATCGTCAGAAAATTTATTATTTGAATAATTTTTGATGTTCTTGTTGGAAACAAATGAAAAAAACATTCATGTGCTACTCGCTATTAGCGAGAGAGTGTTTTGGTCCATTATATTTCATAAGAATGAAATTAAAACCAATTAATAATTAATTTGAAATGATTGTATGGCTATGAAAATTGTGTAAATCTCAATCTACCAAGAGGGTAGATTTTACATTTACTGACCCTTGAGACAGACCAAACACACGCGGGCTCAATGCACAGATAAATGCATACTCAAATTATATAATATAAAAATATAATCAACTCACTGATGATTTGATAGTGTGTCGTAGTGTCATTTTGCTTCCTTCACAGGAGGCTACTTACTCTCACTTTCTATATCATTACTGTCAGACATGTTTCATTTTTATTTAGTCAAGAAAATATTTATTCAGTTAAATACAGGTTATGTATAATGAAGTAAACACAACTCTATACACTATAGGTATCCGAGCTTAATGTGGCGGGAAATATAGGGTAACGCCAAACCAGTGAGAAGAAAATCGCACAGTCGCTTGCGCAAGGAGACTCGTTGCCACGGTATGCGTCGTCATGTAAGCAATCAGTTTTCTTGCGGCTATAAATGTTTCACATCAAAAACTGTGTATATTGACGGTAACTTCATGTTTACTCAAAAATAACTGTTACACAAGAATGAGTTTGAACTTCTAACGAATCCTCAGTTTCATGAGCGTAATAAAAAAAAATTGAACTCACACCACCCGAGTTGAAACCAAATGCTGTCTCCGAAATGAACTCGAATAACGTCACTGGTATGATGGTCATATATAAATCATTTATAATAAATCATTTCTATGATTCACCTACACATCGAGAACCTTCATATAACGAATATTTCCTATATGCATTTTTACTGGTTCTTCAATCGAAATAGAGCTGTGATATTATTGACTTAGTTGTATACTTCAGATATTCTGACCACCCAAATACTTATACTTTTTGACTTATACGTATATACTTATACTTATTCTCTCAGTTCTTCATGAAAAATGAGAAATGAAACTTTATATGTTCTTAACGATATCATGCTCTCCTCTGAAATTATGAGGTTTATTTTGTCTTCCAGCTCCATTCCCCAGCGGAATATTTAGAGTAAATTAGTGATATGGAAGCATATTGCTGTAGTTGCCGCGTATCATATTAAAAGGTGCATATGTTTGATCATGCCTTCTGAAAATGATTTATGCAAAGGACGTGTAGAGGATTATATCAGCTTCTACAGTAAACAAGTGTCAAGAGTTGAGCAGCGATATCAATCTAGCGAGGAAGCGAATGCGGAATTATTTATTGATATTACGGGTATGTAGGGGAATTAATATCTTATACCTACTTAGTTTGACGTCAAGATGAAGATTTCAGAAATTTACGTATATATATACTAACGTTGAGCTGTCTTCAATGTGAAATAATCCATTTATTCAAGTATACTTGCGATGCACTGTTTGGAACATTTGGTGTAGTAATGAATATTACTGGAGTTTTATTCTAACACCAAACCGTTGTTTTTAACACCTTGTTACATGTTCAACCACCAAGTGATCATCTTCAAGAGGTAGATTAAATTAAGTCTACATACAATATTGGATGGTGGACTGATACCTAATAGTTTACTATATATTTTGTTAAAATAATTATTTAAATCATCAGACTTACCTGACTAGTAGATGAGACAACATTGTGAAATAAATTTCAAGACATTCAGTACGCAGTTACCTAGCTGTGGTATCTTTGTTATAGATATCAATCTTCTCCATGAAGATGATCACTTGGTGATTGAAACACGTGTCGAGGTGTGGAAACAAGGATTTAGTGTTGGGATAAAACTCCAGCAATATTCAAGCATGTCAATTCATTAGCAATATTTTCTTTAAACAAATTTTGATCTACTCGTTTACAATTATGTAATCAGTACAAAAAATAGAATTCTTTAAAACACAAATATCAATATGCCTCACAACTAGGCGTTGTCAACTAGGTAATTGGTAGTTGATGAATTTCATAAATAGATTTCTTCAATCCGTAATCTTTAGAGTAATACATTTGTTATCTCAACTAAATATTTCTAAAATATTATATGAGAACTGTTTCAGTGGAGTGTTGAATATAATTTCTGTTTTTTGGAAATGCTCCGCTATCCACCACTGCTCAAACTGAATAAATACCTTACCTTGAACCAGCGTTACGAGCAAGCAAGCAAAACTCTCGATGACAAAAAATGCACCATGAACTAGACAAACAACAAAACGAAAATATCAGTAAAAAGCAAGGTGTGGGTAATTTTATCACAAGACAACAAGCTATCGTAGCTCTGCATAGTACATTGATCTCTACTCAAGAAAGACGACAGTATGCAAGGTGCGATTGGAATAAACAAATCCCTACTCTAAAATGGTACCCATGTATCCCGCATGCACCGCAATATGACAGAGTCTAATCTAACAAAATTTTTGGAAGCTACAGCACCCAATGTCCTATTCAACTACACAATGTGGAAAAAACAAACACTTTTCATCTGTCAAGGTTCCGTTTCCTATTAGATTCATCAACGATGTAAAAAACTCCTCCATTTGACCAGAAAAAGCTATCGTTCAAAGATTTACCTTCCAAAATATGAATTTCCGACAGGACACAATAAATTGAACCCTATGGAATCACTATTGTACCAGTATAATCCAACATGTTTATATTTGTGTGAACACTGGTTAGTGGTAAGTGAACAAGTTGACAGTATACATATAAACAATTATACCGTTGTGAGTAGCTCTCATGGAAAAAATCACGTACATGGATTATATTTGTTAGAGATGATTTGGTCTTGTTCTCAAAATCGAAAGGCTTTTTAAATAATTATTCCATTGAAAATATTCTCGAATGATCTGCAGTATCAATCAATGATACATGTTGCGTTATAAATATATATAGGCCACCAGGCAGTAATCTACAAATTTTTAATGATCAGCTGTCTGTGCTACTAACGGAAGCAATCGGCTCTTTCAGTTTCCTGTGGAGATTCAAATATTGATATGGAAGGAGGAAAAATGGAATAAAAAATACTGATAGACATTATCAATACTTTTGTGATATAATTTATGATTAGTAATTACACTATAAATAACAAAACTAGTTTTTCATTACTTCTGATGCACTGTTTGGAACCTTTGGTGTGGTATTGAATATTACTGTAGTTTCATACCAACACCTCGATACCTGTTTCGATGACCAAGTGATCATCTGCAAGAGGAAGACTAAACTGAAAATACGTACAGTGATACTTATTTATACCATAGATACCTCTTCTAAGTACCTGCCTCTGTAGTGTCTTAAATCAATTTCATAATATTGCCTTATCTACTAGTCTTAAATTTATTTCAGATACATGCTGGACTGAATTTTCTAGTGCATCGTCTTTTGACTTTTCGTCTCACATGAGAGGTTCACAAAATAAAATGGACAATATAGGTACTAGCAGTCATTATCGGTTTCTTGAGGGGTATTGTTAATGATATAATGGTGAAGAAAAAGTTTATGTTTAGAATCTCGACTTTTAAAAACGACTAAATCCATTATAAATATATCTCAGTTCCATACCACCAATACACGAAAATCTTTGAAAAGATTTTCAAGAAACTAGGTATAAAGGCGGTTTTCAAAACAAGTCATACACTACAGAACCTTTCAGTAAACCAAAAAAAAAGGCGAGAATTCGAAAAATTCTGGAATTAACTAAAGTAAATGTAAATACTATGATGCAAAATATTATGGACTGACAAAAAGATCTATTGAAATTATATATATAAAAATAGATGTTTGTTGGTTGGTTGGTTGGTTGGTTGGTTGGTTGGTTGGTAAGTGATACACTTCTACATCGCTCAACCGATCGTGATGAAACTGGACATGTATAAGTAATTTTCCATAGAGAAGGTTTTTAGGC
>WOGO01003847.1:0-13849 GCA_015342085.1 Leptinotarsa defecta | reverse complement strand
CCAAACATGCGCCAAACTAACTGACTGTTATAAGAAAACAAGTATAGCTGAGGCACCAGTCAATCTAATAATAACACTGATGATCTTCAAACATGACAACCTCTGACGTAAGCACTAAACTCTTACGAAGGGTCGAAATAGATGAACACTTCAATCTTGCAGACCACTATTAATCTTAATGCAGTCATTGTTCACTGTGGTTCTGGCGTTAAATCTGGTCATTATTACGCCTTGGTCAAAGACGAAACGAACTGGTTCACGTTTGACGATAGTCGTGTCACTAAGTATTCTGGCGATGTATTGAATTTATTGGAACCTCTGAAGATTCCTTACATTTTGTTTTATGAGAAAGAGGACATTGGCAGTTCAAGATCTTCAGATGATGTGGTGCTGTAGGTTTTTCCGAGTTTTCCTGCAGGTGAAAAAGCAAATGCGCCACTGGAATCAATAAAGTCGCCCGGAGAGCCAATTAATTTTTGTTGATGTTTTATAATTTCATGATTTGTATTTTGAAAGAGTATGAACAATTGATGAGGTTGTTCACGATTATACAAGTGGGTAGGATGTGACAGAAGTAATGTGTCAGTGGTAGCAGTACATTACGTATCATATGTACTGGTATACCATAAATAATTTATAGACAGTCATAATGATAATAAAATATATCAAATCTAAAGGGTATTTCATGAAAAATGAGAAATGAGACTTTCTTTGTATTTTTGCCACTTTTTTACCACACATCCACAATGCTTATGCTCATGAATTTCCAAGGATTCCAAATAATTGAGTTTCCAGCCCTTGCTTGCATAGTGCAAAGCTTCCGTATCGTTTAGATTCGGAAACTTGCGATTGGATTCCAAGGAATGGCTTGAAAACCTCGAATAATTTTACCTGTTTTACCTAGTCTGTTACCTTTCATGTTCAGCAAACTATTTTGAGAAATTTCAGCCTCATTATCCCACATAAACACTATTACATTACGGATACTTAAGCTTATAAACTAAATCTATCTAGTCCACTCACTGATTTTAGAATTAGCACCCACATTATCACATGTGAACAAAATTTAGGTAATCAATTGAGTTAAGTACTTCTGTTATAACCTACAGTGATGTTTTCATATATAAGGGATAATATCATCAAGAAATTTTGCGCAATATTTCTGAGATATTTGGCTACGACCAATTCCACAGTGTCTTTTGAAAATGCCGCTGATAACTTTTTGACACCTCTTCTTTTTATCTATTCTATTCCGCACCAAAAAGCTGGAACAGCTGTTACGAAGCCAGAATCTCCCTCAATAATCAAAATTTCATAATTGTGAATCGATGAAGTTACGGCTATCACATAATCCTGATCTTCTCATTACCGAAAGGTAGGCTTGCTGTGTCATTAATACCTCTTTCTTCATCACAATTATTATTTGCATTTTAATTCAGCGGGAGATCGAGGCGAAAATAAAAATAAAACCGAACTTGCACGGCCAGGTTCACGTAGCGAGAAGTTGTTTCATTTGCACATATCTCTGTCTGAGATCAGAGTCCCAAGATATATTCGAGTTATTTGAGATAATACAAAAGCAGCAAATTGGCCAGACCTTGCATACTCTGCTTTGTCACCGGGTATCCAATGTCGCTTTTTTTTTTCTTGTACCTACTTATTTAGATTATGTGCAAGAGCCCGAACAACTGGTAATTTGAATATATGATTAAGTAGTCTTTCAGTATTGTCCGTGGTAATGGGAAAAAGCTCTGTCGATGGAAATCAAAACGATACCATTGGAATTAATGAGATGGTCTTCTTCTTTATTTTCTGTTGATTTTTGTAGAGTGGAACAGGATTATAGTTTTGTTGTTCAAGGTAATCTGTTCAGACTTAAATATAAAATGTATGAAAAAACTTCGGAATACAACTGGAAGGAAAATGAGTAGTTTTCGTTTCTATTGATGACACCGATGATAATGGAGAGAAGAATGCACATATCCAAAATGTTCATACCATGGCTAATCAGTTGTAAGTTTGAATCACATTTTACTGGAATTTGCTAATAATTCATAAAATACATCAGAGTTTCTCACAGAATTGATTTGAGTAATAACGCTATTCTTGTTGAGGATATGAGCAGTTTTGGACAGCATTTTCAGAGAATTATGCACTGAAGTGATTTTAAAAACTGCTCATTCACTTAAACAAGCGATGAGTGAGCAAAAAATAGAATAGAGAAAAAGAAAAAGCCTGGGATATACGGAATAGACTGTGAAAACTGCGTAGAAGTTACGTTGGTCTAACAAAGTGGACTGTAATTTGCCGTTTCAAAAAACACATTCCACATGTTGGTTTCGTAGACCAGAGCCTATGTTTGCTTAACTTTTTTAGAAAATGATTATCAAATAAATGAATAAGAGGTGCTTGAAATTATTGAGACGGATATATGTGGAATTAGATCTGTGAACAGTTGTCATTCATTTTTTTACTCAATGATCACAACAGCAATCAGGAAAGTGTCTAAACAAGTAGTCATCAACACAAACATTGGAAACCGAGATACAATAAAAATCTGGCACAATTATTTGTAATGAGGTACAATTCTGCTGATGAAAAAAAAATAATAAAAAACTTTGATGTTTTCAACTTCTCTACTATTTTTCCCAACGATGTTAATATTTGTCGTCAAATCACATCAAATCAAAATATGATTTATTACCCAAGATCTGAACATCTCATTGGCAACGTCTAGTAAAGTAAAACGTGTATATGAGATATGAAATTAAGAAATATAGGCTATAAAATAAATGATGCTTAGAGACGAGAGCAGGGTATATGGACAGAACAATATTATGCCCAACTGACCACATACAAATATAAGTACATCAATATTGAGTAAATGTAAATATATAATGCAAAGTAATGAACATTGAATTTCAAGTCGATTTCAATAAGTTGTTTACACAAAGCAACATGTCAATTATTCGATAGAGCCTTGATATAATTCGTCCACACTATAATAAAGCCTCCCAACAAGGAATTCTGTTACTTTCTTTCTGAATTTCTATTCATTATATATTTGCCTTAAATTAATAGGGAGGTGATTACGTGACTCATTGCTATTGAAAATAATAGAATTGTGTAAGGGCTAGAGTAGGTACTGGAAGGGAAATGAAGTAAGACTGACGTGTACTATAAGTTGAGGTGGTATTAAATTGATTTTTATACTTTTTGTGCTTCACAAATAATGAGCGGCATGAATCCCTGTAGCTAGCCTTGCATAAATATCTGATGAATCTTTTTTGTAGAAAGAATACCATATTGAAAAGAAATTGTGCACAACTTTCCCAGAAACAAATTCCATAAAGCAAATAGGACTCAATTTGTGCAAAATCTTGTAATGGTAGTATCTAAGTCTCTTGCAACAACTCTCACTGCATGACATCCTGCTGCTAGTTTTTTATATAAGTAGTCGCCATGGGAATCAAATTTTAGATTTTCATCAATGAAGAGCCCTAAGAATTTGCTTTATTCCAAATTTTCAATTTTTACATTTTCCAAGTGTACTTCCCCTATGTTACATATAAACGTGACCACATTTGTTCTGTCGATGTTGAATGATGAAAAATTGGAATCATATCACTCCATCACCCTTCTTATATCGACGATGATTTGATCAGGTAAATTTGGGGCGGTATCGCTATGTCAGAGGATAGTGGTGTCATCAGCGAAACATGTGAATGCGCCACTTATGTCAACATGGACTAAGTCATCGACATACATGAGAAATAACGCCGTCCCAAAACGGAACCTTGTAGGACCCCACTGCTAATGAAACGTTCCTCTGATGAAATTCCATCTGATAGAATATTCTGCCGCTGATGAGAAAGGTACGTCTCAAACCAAAGTAATACAGATCCTCTAAATCCGTAAAATTTTAGCTAGCGAAGCATATGGTCTCCACAATCAAAGGCCTTGGTTAGGTCACAAAATATGACCGCCGCAGATTCTTTTTCATTAAGATTGGTGTACAGGTTTTCCAGGAGTGAAAATATAGCATCTTGTGTACCTTTTGAAGACTGAAAGCCAAACTGGAATATATTTATTATATTGTTTCTCTCAAGGAAGGATATTACTCGTTTTTTTTCCAGTTTTTCTATAACTTTAGACAAGACATGTAGCAAAGCAATTGACCTAAAATTAGCTGGGTTGTCAAGATCGCCTCCTTTATGTAGAGGAATAATTGTGGTAAAAAGTTATCAGAATTTTCAAGGAAGTAGCATCCCATCCAACCGAATTTTTATTTCATATATGTCCGTAGGTATGAAGACATCGTACGTATGACATCGGGTCGTTATTTACAAACATCTGAGTTGAGAGTTGGCTTTTTTGACTCAGCCATATACTTTTCTCTCAATTCATTGATGATACTCTATGTTTCTTTTTGTTGATTCTTGGAGTGTTCAATACTTTTGAAGTAATACATATTTTTGGCATTTTTATTACTTTTCTATATACAGTGTCACCATTAAAGTGCGCACCATATGGGAAACTTTTTTCCGAAAAGTTTCAATGAAGTTTAACTTCGGCACTTGTTTGTGCTTTAAATTAAACTTAAAATGATGCGGCCAACTGCGACCCACTGACGTTCAGTGTTTGTCAAATTCAACTTTTTTTTGAAAAAAAAAATGAAAAAGTGCATTTCTAGATCGAACAAAAAGTTACTTGAAAAAGATGTGTCTACGGCAATTTTATATCCATATGCCAAATTTCATGCAACTAGGATAAAGTTAACGTTTTGCTTATTTTTGACAGATATCCCCTTTATTTTGAAAAACAAGTTCGGTTAATTGTCATCAATTCATGTACACATAACAAACTCATCATGGAGTTTAACTTTTCTCATAAATTTTTACTCATACGGACATTTTTAGAGAGAAATTAAAAATGTGCTATAAAAATTTTAACACGACTGGTGCAAAGTTTTAATCACTTGGCTATTTTTGATGATGTCTAGTTCCTTTTCGAGACCTTCCTTCGTATTAAAGAGTCAGAAAGCACGGTCTAATAGAATCTTGATGCTTCCTCTTTTAGTCGTTTGATGGTGGTTGGATTCGTAGTTCAGATACTGTCCCGTGTGAGTGGATTTTCGGTATACATATGTTTCCCACTTAGTGTCGATCCTCTTCAGCAATACGTATACGAATAGCAATTCGTTGTGGACTTTCTTCTCCATTGTGAAAGTGATGGAAGGCCTTATACTTTTGATGTTTCAGGAAGGCATCTAGTTAAGTATTGCTTTATATAATTTTTAATTCTTCTTTCAGGGATTTGAAATCATGAAATTCTCAAAATTCTGATAGGTATTTCCAATCAACAACTCTATGCATATATTTCGAAAACTTCAGTCAATTAGCAATTTCCAGAGAGCCCTCTCTACTCCGAGCCATCAGAATTCTCGCGCAATCAATCATTCGACAAACGAAGCAGGTTAATCCTCTGTCTTGGGAAACTTCGAACTGCGATCCTCCTCCAAAGGACAGCGGGATGTGATTAAATTATACGCCACGTTTTGGAAATTCATTAGGAAAATGAATAAACATTTTCGTACCCATTGCCGGAAATTAATTAAGTCGGCTATATACATCTCATAAATATACGTAAAAGCCTCTAAAAACAACAAGCAGCCGCCATACATCTTACAGCATTCGCAATGCCAGTTCCACGAGTATTAGTACTTTTCTCTTAATGTAAATATTTGAAGAATGACATAATGAAACGAACATGTGTCTGAAAGCACTATAGTTGTTGAAAACTCAAGGCGCTTGTTGAGTTTCAGGAAATTTAGAATATTTGCTCTAGAAGTTCATCACCTCACGTGAATTTAAATTTTTTTCACAATGATTCGATATCTCTTCATCATTTTCTCACGAAAAAGCTGATTCACTCTTCGAAAATCAATGATGAACGATACTTCCAAAGGAAGTTGAACAACGCATCCATTGTTCATCTATCAAGAATGCATTCATCGTTCAGCCTGATACCTCTGATGGAAATCTATAACTGACAGAAACATTGCTGTCTGGGATTGGTTCACAAAGGTTTAATTTTTGGACTCTGTTTTCCACTAGTTGCCTTGCAGTGGAGGATGCAAAGAAAGCCAGAGGAAAATTTTATTATTTTGGCTCCCAAGGACTTCTTCGGAAATGCATATATCTTTGGTATTCGTTAATTGGGTCTTCTGTCGATGCCGTAGATGACGTAAAGGGAGATACCATCGCATTTAGTGATTTAGTCTCGTCCTTGTTGAATTCAACAATACAATTGTCGTCCAGCCTAGCACCAATGATGAGATCTACGGTGGGTAGTTGAAACAACATTGTCGGGTGTTGGATGGATCAAAAATGCTTCGTTTTTGGGCTCTGTTTCCAACTTCTTACTTTGCAGTGAAGGTTGCGAAGAAAGACGGAGGATGAATCTTTTTCTGCGGTCTTCGTCGAAGCTGGACTTTGCAAAAAACTGCCTTTGGGAGCCTCGTTCATCATTCATTTCTGTGGATTGCCTTCTGTTGATCTCGTAGATAGCAAGTCCACGGCAAGGTGAGTCCAACAATGCTTACGTGGTTCAATCTGGAATTGTCTGTAAGATTTATAATTTGAATTTATTTCACCCTCGAAAAAGTTATAGATTTTTTTGTCTTAGAGTTTCATTGAACCGTTGTGAGTGAATAGAACAGTAATTCCAACTCTTGACAGTTGAAAAATCAAATTGCTATAGAATATCGAATAACATTACTCACATGATTATACATTTCACTCCTTCTTAGAGTTCAAATATGTTTAAAGTATGTTTTTTCGATAACCTAACCTAACCTAACCAGCTATCGCACCCCTACGAACGACAACCCTTAGAAGTCGACACTTGTGCGATCTAAGGACTAACGAGGTCTTACCTATTAACGTCTGATTCCTAACCAGGTTGGACGATAATATGTAAAAATCAAGCGTTCAGCCTGCGGCTTGAACCATTGACTCACACATCGCCCGATTGACTGAGTGAGCAAAGCGCACATATCGAACCGTCCGGCTACCGACCGACCTATAACAATCAAATACTTCGGATACCAAATAATATTTTGGGAACAGTACCGTACAAAAATGAGAGACCTTCAAGCCTAATTCTAGGATATAGGGTTAAACTCTATATCCTAATAGTAACGCTCACAAAGTGCTAAAAAAAATCTAATTTTGTTATGGTTTGCACGAACTGTATATGCAGGTTTGCAATACTTCACCGGGTCCACCTTATCTTTGTATCGCAAACGGATCACAAACGAAATAATTTGTGAGCTTTTGGGTCTTTTTTTACCTGTAGTGGTGTTCCGTTTGGATATTGAATCAAAAATACTAGTAAAAACTATGTCCATTTCTATATACACAATTGATAACATTTTGATTTGAAATATCCAAATAGGGATAAATAGGTATCCTTGCCTATCATTGGAGACATACTTTGGTCTTCTTTCAAGGCATGTAGTTGTCATCAACTGGCCTAGTTTTTCTTCCAAAAGATGCTTTTGGTGATTTCACAGCTCAATATTCTATATCATTTTTGAATTTATATATCGATGATTTCGAAACTCCTGTCATTTGGAAGCACATTTCCACCACAGTATCAATGATATGCAAAGGATTTTGGTGTATGAGAGCGTCATATAGAAAAATCATATTTGCTAATTCGTTCCACTGGAGAGCAAATATAATTTACAAATAACAACACGTGAGAGGCAAGGGCTTCATCATCAATTTATTTTCTTCAGGGGGTAAAGTACCCAATTAATGCACTATTAGATCGGATCGAATAATAACGTCATCTTCTTTTCCAGCGAAAATTCAAAATATCTCAGGTATGTCTGATTTGATCAGGCAAGCCGTACATAAGAATGCTCTTTATAGAAAATATCAAAAATTTTATTGAAACAAATTGAAACAATTTTGGGTGAACAATTAAAAAATATCTATTGATTGATAATGCGAGTGTTCCATATTTTTGTACGTACAACTTCAAAAGTTGTTTGAGATATGTTATATCAAATCATACAATAACACTGAATGTTCGAAATATATACTACCTACAGTTTTACTTTTCAAGCTAATCAATTATGAACGCCTTTATAGGACAGCAACTTGAAACCGATTTATCACTTCGCTGTTCAAGGAAATAGATCAAAATCTTATAATAACCGCCTCATGCACATACGACTTTGTATATTATGACAAAATAAAAGACTCTTATTGACAAAGAAATTATAATTTCATGGACAATGTTGAGAAATTTACATATTGAGGTCACTTTTTCGAAAATGAAAATGTGTCCCAATTTCCCTGTATGGCATTTGATTAGAAAAGAATCCAGTCATAACTAGTATCGAAATTTATAAAAAGCCGTTCGAAACTTTATGAAAAATTCACCGCCGCCCTTAGTTGTTTCTACTACTAGTACTATAAAAACAAACCTTCTGAAAAAAATCCAATGACCCACTAAAATGCAGCATGGTTTTGCAATCCGTCTTTCATTTTGAGGAGGTTTCTCAACGTTTTAATTACACGAGTGTTGAGTTCTTCAGTAGTGTAGACTTATGTGTACGCTTGGAAACTACTACTGTGTATTTCCAAATAAACTCACTTAGAATAAACTATGACAGAAAGATTATTGTGAAACATGAAAATCATGAAAACGTGCAGTTTGGGAAATTGTCACGAAGACACAGTCATGAAGCAATATTCAAAGTTATTCCAGACGGATGTTACTTTAATTATTTACTGTTTCAGAGATCTTGATACAGATAGCCAAATCTGAGTAAACCTCTACATCAATTATCTCTACAATATAAATTTTCAAGGTACGTTAATTTCTGTTCTCCATTCATATAATAACATTCGAGAGTGCCAGCTCAGATTTTGGCGAGAGGTCAGGAACAAAGGACAATAATGAAAGGATACATAATCTTATACATAGTGTTCATTTGGAAACTTTCCAAGCGTGATATCTGGTGCCATTTTTCGAAAAAGGAAACCATCAAGGTTACCATTAGCGATGGAATTGAATTTATATTTTACACTGTGACGAAAACGACGACAATAACGCTTAAATCTATCATGAGCCTAATGAACAACATTATTAACAATACCCCAAAAAAGTAGATTTTTGATATCTGAATGACATGAAAGTTTAATTCTGTATTGCCAACGCTTCAACGTGAAATTTAAAATTTTCACATCAAAACTGTTTTGTGATTATGCACTTCACAACCGTACATGATCTGCACTCAAAAACACACCTCGATCGAATCAACCACTTTTTTATTCAGTTATGTCTGGCACCCATAACTGTTTCATATCGACTGTCCCATTCCTAATCATTGAACTCAATCAGCTCAGAGTTACTCAACGGTGCAAATGGTTTTTCGGTAATGATACCAAATATTTATAGGCGCAAGTAAAACCAATAACTGGCGTGACGACGGGTCGCCATACGCAAGCGACTGTGCGATTCTATTCCCACTGGTTTGGCGTTACGTTGAGCCTATATACCTATAGTGTATAAAGTTGTTTTCAATACAGTATACATAACCTGTGTTTCAGTAAATGAATAATTTTTAAATAATTAAAAATAAAATATGTCTGACAGTGACAGTGAAAGTGAGCAGCCTCTTGCGAAGAAAGCAAAATCACACTACGACACACTGTCATCAGTAATTCGATTATATTTTTATATTTCAAAATTGAAGTGTTCACTTATCTGTGTACTGAGCCCGCATATATTTGGTTGGTCTCAAGGGTCAGTAAATGTAAAGTCTGCTCTCTTGGTAGATTAAAATTTACACAATTTTCATACAATATAATATTTTCAAATTAATTAATGATTGATTTCAATTTGAATCTGATGAAAAATAAGGCACTCAAACACTTGCTTGAAAAATACATTTTATAAAGACTGACAAAATTGTATTTCAAAATCATTTGATAGCCAGTTGGGGTATTGATATTGAATTATAGTGAAGGATTTGTTATGAAGAAATTGTAGATTACTATATTAGATCATGAATACAGCATTAATTTATGGAGGCATTGCTATTATATATGAAAGAAATTTAACAGAAATTATTGACAAATATTATCTCTCCAATTCTTGAGATTTGCCCTGAATCAATCCAGAAACTATTTTTTTGAGAGAGTAACAGCCTCAAATACATGACATATTCATAATTCATTCAATAATAGTTCATAAGATTGACAAATTCAAAATAATATCTATCATTTTCTAATAGCAAAAATAACAAATCCAAACAAAATGAAGTTACTTTCAAAGTGAACAAATTAGCCATTATATCGAATAGTCTAGTACTCATGATATGATGGTGCGTCACAAGGTATCGAATAGGTGGAATAAATGTAAACTATATGATTCGCAAAATGAGTTGAATTCAATTCATTGCCCAATCATGAGAGTGAATAAATATGCATATCAATACAAATAATATTCTCCAAGAAAAAATATCAAATGAATCACTATCCAAGACTGATGGATGGAGAATTGTTTCAAATGCTTCAAACTTATCGTGTGGTGCAAAAAATCAAGGAACTATTCCTTGGATGATTTTTGTTTTGAATATACGGGCGGAAAATTATTTCGACAATAACGATTTTGGTAATTTCAAAATTACTAACGTAGCCGGAATAAAACTATAGCGTACTACACTGGACCTATCAAGTAATAAAAAAATCTAACAATTCCGTTGGTACCTATCAACGACATTTCAACTACTGCAAACGGCTGCAGACATTCAATTTTCTGGGTGTAACGCAATCATAAACGATCCTGGTGTTTTTGAAAGACTTCGGGAGTCGATGAGGAGAAGATTTGATTTCTGGCGGTTAGGTTAGGTTAGGTTAGGTTATATCCACCGCAACCCGCAAGGGTTTATTGTAGCTCACACCTATTCAAACTCGACCGAATGAACCCAGTTTCTTAACGAAGCCAATTAATTTGTATGGTCAATGGTCTTTCTGGTCAGATGGTAGAGCCGAATTCTAAAAACTTGATTCGGTCTCCAGCGGGGCAGGCACAAAGTATATGCTCTGCTATTCCATCGTTAATGAAGTAGTCGGATAGTCCAGGTGCAAGATTCCCATATGAGGGTTTTCGCACGTCAGCTACATCTGAGGATGCCTTAGATACAACCGTGCAGGGCTTTTTCACCTCTGGTTTTGGTAAGTCATCACTTGAACGCAAACGTTTGCTAACCTGCTCATAGGAGTTTTGTTCCTTCACCTGAGACAGATTCTGAGTACGCCGCTCAAGAATTTAGTGCAAGGCAGTTCTATAAGGTTTTCCGCCCTTAAGCTGGAGACGACTCAGTCGTTTCCTGACTGCATCACCAAACAGTTTTTTAGGTCTGTTATTGGATCAGGAGTTGGAGAGTTGAGAAGCTCTCGCTCCTGATCTAAATTTACAGGAAGGTCAGTTGGAGTCGCAAGCCCGACATCAATCTCCTCTGTAGACTCAGCGTCTGAAAAAATTTTTGAGTTCACTCTGTCCCACGAGCAGCTTGGAAAAGAAGGTCAATCACGGCAGAGCCCCGCATAACCGTGACAAGGCGATGATACGACGAGAGGGTATCCCGGTATCTCGAATCACGAATCACAAGTGATTCTGTCATTTCCGTATCCAGCGAGGCTACGTGGAAGCAGGCATCCGATGACCGGTTTGCTCAACCTACAAATCCCAAGCCAATGCACTCGCCAAAAACACCATGCCGTGGTTCAGGCAGTGAAAGATGGTCAAGGACTGACAAACCGCAGGAAGTAGTCATTTTCAACAGTTCTTGTAGAATAAGAAACATTACATGCAATTTTTGGTAATAAATTGTAATTGTCGAAATTCTTTTTCGCTCCTTATCTTCGAAACGAAGCGCAGTATCAGAAAACATCAAAAGACAAAATATCCTTAGAATAGTCCCTTGAATTTTTGCCGTTTGTTTAATAAACACCCCGTAGAGTTGTGGATTATCGATCTGTGTTGTACTATGAAAAGTTTTCACGTAGGTAACATATTTCACGAATGAAATGAATTCCGGAAAATTTTAGACTAAACCAATGGTTAGTTTTGGACATAAGTTAATCTTCATTGAGTAACGTAGAAACAAAATTCCAAAAGTCTTCTTAGTTGAACAGCAAGTTTTTGAAATCGAAAAGAAATTTCATAAAAACTCAAAGTTTTCCTATCAAAGTATATCTCAATGTTGCAGATAACACAAATTTTATTCACGTGCTCTAAAAAAATGAACTCTGCAATTAACCCAATTCATCAAAATGAATATTCTGACATGAGTGATTATAAGGAATAAATTTCTCCAATGAAGGTAAATCTCGCAATAAGATTTTATATCACATAAATTGTGTAATGTTTTTTTTCACAGCACGCAAATGAAATATTGTATTTGGAAAAGTTATTCTACTAAAAATTCATTTGTTTGTTTTCAGTTTCATCTTTTTCCTTCATAATATGTATTCTGAATTCGAATTGACATAATTCAATGAAATAGATTGAAATAAAATCATTAAAACTATATGAATATCAGCGCAGAGAATAATGCAAGCAATTTGTACTAAATTTCAACAGATGAAGAAGGGAGATATTCAAATTAACACTATGGGGTATTTTTGATTCATTTTCCGTCGAACAACTTCAATCTTCTTTAAATTTATATCAATTTCAGGTATAATCTTCATTGAAACATCATTCAGGAAACTTACCTGGAAAAAATATGTACAGATTTCTATCCCAAATAGAACTTTCTAATCCACATGACAACGCTTCATATTTTCATGGTAGGTCAAATGCGACATGACTGTCGCCTGTATCCATCAGAAAGTAGATCTCTATTATGTTAATTCCATTGAATGTGGTTGGCCCATCAGATTCTGAGCAAATCGAAGCACTCAGTACGGCAAAGGCTACAACAGATTTTCTCAAGCTCGTTGTAGCCATTAAGAGCTTAGTTGTTGAAGTAATTTGATATACATGACCGATATAAACACAATAAGGTCTATCCTGGATTCTGTCGATCACGAAAAATATCTTTTATGTGACTGAAAGGTGTGATTTCCAATCGATTTAGTATGTACAGAAAAGCAAAATTGACTATAAATTACAAATTGATTATGCCCATGAAAGAAAAGCTGACAGTAGACTGTAGTTTTTGTTTAAAGGGTTTCATTTCATGTTCTGTGTTTTTTTTTCTTCTCAAGGATTGTTCTCACAAAAATTCGGCAAAGTCCCATTTGTCATCTTCTGGTGATGTATGGTGTCTAGAACTACATTGATTCACTCGAATTCTGTTCTTTAATTCATGGGGGTGGATACTATTATTTACTTTGGTTGCTCCCAATTTTTTAACGAAATTCCTTGTCGAAATTGTGAGAAGTCATATATTGTTCAGACATCGAGAATATCAAATTGTCGTATTATCTCTCCGAGATAAATAATGAAGAACAGGCGAACAGTAAAATGTTTACATTCATTTTGAAAAATCAAAAAGGAAAACTTATATCACCCTCTATTTAGAATTCCCCTCCCTACCTTTAAATATGTTAGAGTCAGTTCCATCATTTCATTTTATTCATGTTTCTATTGTTTCCGAACAAATCCATTTGTCATTCATTCTCACGATAGAAAGTAAGGAAGGTTATCGCATAATATGTAATCTCCCATATATTTCAGTTGTCCTGAAGAGAGCAATAAACATTGGCGAAAGCTCAACATTTACCAAGGAGTTCAACTGAATACTCCCGTTTATATA
>WOGO01003846.1:0-13851 GCA_015342085.1 Leptinotarsa defecta | reverse complement strand
GTTAGAGGTTGAGTCTTGTTTGAAAATCATCAGTGTTATTATTATATTGACTAGTGCCTCAGCTATACTTGTTCGCTTATAACAGTCAGTTAGTTTGGCGCATGTTTGAGAATACAGTCGATCACCACCTGTTAAAAATTCCATTTTCAGTAGTAATTTATGTTGAAGCTATAAATATTGATTTAACAGATTTGTGAGGTGTAACTTTTTCAGTTTATTGAATGAAAAAACATTGTTTAAAATGGATGTTGTTGACAACTTCATTGTGATGGAATTTATCAACATCGTTGTATTTTATTTCCGAAAAAATAGATACTCCTACGAAAATTGCAATAATCTAACCCAATGTATAAAAATTTGCCTGTGAAAGGGAAGACTCCACGCCCACTTGTACTCAGACTCCTTATCTGAAGGCAGTTGATGCCACAAATGCATTCGAGGTTCAGCTTAGCACCATTGTTGAGATCTATGGCAGGTTGAAACAGCACTCACTGTCTAGTATCAGATCAGGTTCTGGATTGGAAGTAGATACTTATGAAGGCGAAAATACTCCCATCAAGTCTTCAAATTTTTGGTACAAATGAAAGAAATCAATTATCCAGTGTACAAAAGTAATTTATCGACATAGTATTCTATCGCTTTTGAACAATATTTTCTATTCACGAGATAAGCCATACGTAATCACATTTTTTTCGATAGAGAATGGATTATTAGCAAAAATCCAAATGTTATATATTTGAGTTGAAAGTTTTCTACAGCTCGACACAGCATACTTTTATTCTCTCCGAAGCGTTGGTTTTTTAGCGCGGTGGGAGAAATGGATGTATCGAGATTTCATTTCGAAATATTTATTTTTTTACATGTATGTATCTCTCCTCAATTCAGTCCTTAGACCCATTTTGATTATTTAGTTTGACATACTGTTTTCAAGAAGTTTTCGAATTTAGTTTTCAATCATACTTCAAAATTTTTGATTATATATAGGAAGAATATTAGTTGGCCTGAATTCATTTAACCTGCAAAAATATTTTTGGGTATAGGTAAAACAAAATCAAAAATATTCGACTTATGTAATACCTACGTCCGCTCACCTATGTTCAATATTAACAGTTTTACTGAAAACAGACTATTTTGATCAACTTTCACTCACACCTGAAATATCGATATTAGAAGACACATCATATTTCTCACATTAAAACGGCATTATTTGCCGTGAGTTATACGACCTCGTTTTGACATGACTCAAATAAATATTATTATACGGATCTAATAGAAGTTCAGGCCTGACAAGTTATCGATCAATGATATGAAGAGCAATTTGTCTTTCGAGGGACTTTTATTTTGTAAATCGTTGGGTTTTGCTCTAGGAGCATCATAAATATTTTATTCATCTCGGCTACTAGATGGTTTAAGTTACAATTTAAAAAAAATAGTTTATAAAAACTACAAATGAAATTTACTTTCTAAACAGTACATTTTTGTTTTTTAAAAGAAGAATCCAGTCATATATCGTACGTTGAAATACCATATATCATGATTTTGTGAATAAATCCATAAATTTCCATCTTAGAAACATTTTGCAAATACGAATATTTATTATTTTTCACATAACTGTTATTGAATAAAATTTTTTGTGATTCAATTATTGTATATATTATGCGTTGGTTATTCATTTTCAATAAAATTCATTATTTCGTACATATAAATCTTATGTATAATCAGTTTGATCCAATATCCTAAAAAAATATCTCAATATCATTGTTTATTGAGACGTTCCTTCTGCTGTTTCATTTTTAGTGAAACTCAATTAACATTAAATCTGTTTTTTATTTGTTTCAGCGGATAACAATTAATGATATTGATCCTTTAATTCAAACGTTTATTATTGGCAACTTATAAACTTATTCCTTCTGTTATGAAATGTATCCATTAAAAGTGTAACATTGTCGAATATGATGACTGGAAAGTTTATTTTTAATACCTTTCAAATGTCCAGGATGTTTAAAAACCACCATTTTCATAATTTGTTAATTCGTTTTTTTTCCAAATTGTTTATGAAAAAAAGAGAAATGAAACTTTCTATGTTTTTTACCATTTTTATTTGTAACTAACATTACTGCAGTTTCGTCCTATACGGACATTTTCAAACTTATACAATTTTATATATGTCTAAGCCAGTAACTGCAGTAACGTTAGTTACAAATAAAAGTGGTAAAAAAACATAAAAAGTTTCATTTGTCTTTTCTTCATTATGATTTTCTGCCACGTAGTAACGGCTACATCCATCAATTTATTCAAATTGCATATGTTTATAGGTAGTTAAGAGGTAGGTAGTTTGACATAATAAAAATATGAGTTGAGTTGTCTAAAATGAATACATTCATTCAAGAGTTTTTTTCGAAGAACAAAACACAAGCACTTCAGGAAAACTTTTAAGGCGCTCTCGGAGTGGTGCCTCTACTTCAACATGGTAGCACAGCGGGATTAGTTAGCCAGAGGTTCCAGAGTATAAGAGAGATTTGCAAATTAAAAGAAACTGTTGCTGAAAAGTTTTTTACATTGAAAAGTGTTCTGAAGAAATCATTTGATTCAGCTAAATTCAAGCTTTACCAAAAGCAAAATGGATGCAACTGAAATACAAATAGGATTACATGAGGGCAAGTCAAACTGGTCATCATGGAAATACAAGAGCAGCTTATTAATACGAAGTATTCAAGGTTGTACTGAGGAAGTTGAAGTAAAATTTAGTTTACCGGAACCTTTACCAGAAAACGCAACCCAAACTCAGAAAACAAAGTATGAGAGGGAGCTAAAAGACTTCAATCAAGCAGACAATAATGCTTTACTGGTACTTACACTAAATATGACTCAAGAAACTCTTGCAAAAGTGATGAGGTCCACTACTACTCGTGACATTTGACACATGCATGCAATGCCTCAGCTACACACGACATGCAGAAGATGACATTCGATCTCAGATTTTGGAGACTCTTCCTACATGATATTTTTCCTTCAAGTTAAGTTGGATGTTAATGTCGAAGAACGATGGAATAATTGACAGTTTAACTAACCAACTTTGTGCATACGAAAAAGCTTTATTATCTCAATCCGTGGTCAAAGAGGAAAAGGATGTTTTTGGAAAATAGAGAAAAATTCAAAGGAAATCACAATATGAACCTTTTTTGGAAATATTGTAAATGAAAAGAGCATAAAATAAAACAGTGTTTCAAATGAAAAGCAGATGGAAAACCTCCAAAACTAGGAAATGAAAAACAAAGCTAGTGATACCGATGTGCTAATGGTGCTACAAAGCATATCACCCATCAAAGTAATATGTTTCAAGAATACACACCTTTTGATGGAAATCACAGGGTTACAATAGCTAAGAAGATTCAATCCCAGCTCTAGGTCAAGATACTCTAAGAGTGAAAGCTCGTGTAAATAGAAAAAAACAGATTTTCATCATGACAAATGCATGATATGTTTCAGAAATAAACAAAAATATTTTCTCTGTTTTATCCGTGCAAGATAAAAACAAGTGCTGAAAGTGTTGAAAAATGTCAAATAAAATTTTCCGGACAAACTCTATTTTAGTTGGAACAAGAAACATATATGGAGGATTGTTCAAACTGAATTTAAAACTCGTTGCTGTTAATGCTGTTCATGTGAATACAGTTTGCAATGAAAATGTATTACAGCTGTGCCACGAGAGACTTGCACACCAAAATAAGAAACATGTGAAATCGCTACTCGACCGTTAATTTGGAAAGTAAAGTTTGTGAAGGATGCGTTTACGTAAAAGCTCATATAATGAAGTTTGGTACCAAAGACAGAGCTGATGTTTTTGCACAACGAATACATGCTGATGTATGTAGACCATTTTGTCCATCCAAGTCAGGTTACCGGTATTATGTCCAGTTCAAAGATGATATCAGCACAGGTTCCGTTATGTCTTTTTCATTAAAGAAAAATCTGAAGCTGTAGAAAAGCTGAAGATTTTACTCGAAGAGATTGAAGCTACAACGTTCTTATCTGATATAGAGAAGTAACCAAAGTTCTTAATAACTATGGAACATGACAAAGAATCATCATGCCCGACACTCTTCAGCAGAATGGTTGCGCAGAACACGATAATCGAACAGTAATTGAAACTGTACGATATTTGATGCATGCTAGAGAAGGACGAATGAGTCAAAGCTTGTACGCTGAAATGTTCAATACAGCTGTTTATATTTTAAACAGATCCGGTATATCTGGTACTGAAGACAAATCTTCTTTTGAAATATGGTTTGGAAAGAATCCAAATTTGAGGCATCTCTGGGAGTAATAGGCAGTTATTGCTATGCACACATACCAAAAATATGTCGAAAAAAAAAAAAGTTAAAAAGGCCATAAAAGGAGTACTCATTGGATATGAGAACGATGATGGATATCGTATCTGGTGTGGAAAAACTAAGAGGTTAATACGATCTCGTGATGTAATTTTTCACGAAGATAAACCATTAAATTCTGTTATGCCAAGAGTACCTTCTACTGACAAAAATGAGACGTCAGAAGAAGACATACCAATAGACACAGATACTGAGAATACACCGGATATCTCCGGCTCTCAAACTGAATAGATAGAAGATCCAATTCTAGATGATGAGGACATTGTAATCAGAAAGCCATTCCGTTTCAATGATTATGCCATGGTCGTTGCTAGAGAAATAACCGAACGAAAAGAGCCACTCACTTACAAAGAGTCCATCTCCTGCCCTGAGTTCCGAGAAAGATCACTGGATTCAAGCAATGGAAAATGAAATTGAATCCTTAAATGAAAATTGAACTTGGATTATGGAAGAACTGCTACCTGGTATAAAAGTGATTCCATGTAAATGGGTTCACAAAAAGAAGCTGAATGTAGATGATTCTGTAGATAAATTCAAAGCCAGATTGGTTATCAAAGGTTATTAACAAAAGGAGGGTGAAAACTACAATGCCCTGAAGCAAAAGGTAGTAAGATAAGAGCTGTTATGAGTATTGCTGCTAATAGAAAAATGACTCACACCCAGTTTGATATTACTACTGCATTTCTCGATGGCTAGCTTGACGAAGAAGTTCATACGAAGCAACTTGAAGGATATGAAGATGGTACTAATCGAGTATGTCGGCTTCAGAAAAGTTTATATGGACTCAAGCAAGCACCAAAATGTTGGAATAAGCCATTCCATGATGTTTTGAAGGAACTTGATTTCCAGCAAAGTAATGCAGATCAATGTTTGTACATAAAGAAACATGGAAATGATATGATAATCCTGGTCCTATACGTTGATGATGGGATGCTTGCAACAACTGATGATACATTGAAGAAAACATTTCTTGCAAAGCTTGCAAAATGATTTCAAAATGACAGTGAAATTTGCTTCCTATTTACTAGGATTGGAAATTCAATTTAATCAAGCAGCTTATACAAAAATAATATTAGAACGCTTTGGCATGCAAGATTATAAACCCGTATCAACACCGATTGTAAAAGATTGTATTAAATCAGAGAACGAATCCAAAATGAATTCAAATACAACTTTTCCATAAAGAGGGGCAGTTAGGGCTCTTATGTATCTAATGACAGGTACAAGATCAGACATTGCTTATGCAATCAGTATTGTTTCCAGGTCGTTAGAAGATCCCAGCAATCGTAATTGTATCCAAGTAAAACGAATTCTTCGATACCTTAAAGGAACAACAGATTAGGTATAACAAAATAACCATTGTGGATAGCCTGAGAAGTTTTAGTGATGACATTCACCAACAGGTGTTATTTGTGTGCTGCCGGTGCGATATATTTGCTCAGTCAAAGATAAACTTAAGTAGCTATTTCCTCAACGGAAGCTGAGATAGTAGCTGCAAGTGAAGCTTTCCTTGAACGGGTTTGGTTGAAATATCTATATGAAGAATTTTTGGATATGGAATGTAATCTAGTATTGATGGTCGATAACGAAGCTGCAATACGGTTGGCCCAAAATCCGGAATATCACAGACGTACTAAACATATTCATATAAGATATTTCTTGGTAAAGTAACTGGTCTTGAATGGAAGTATTTCAATTCAAAAAATAACATCAGAACACCAAGTAGCAAATCACTTACCAAACCACTGTTCAAGCCAGGATTGAATATTTTACCACAAATAATGGGATTATTTATTCGATGAGAGAGGGTGTTGAAAAACCACCATTAACATAATTTGTTAATTTGTTTTTATTCACATTGTTTATATGTAGTTGAGAGATTATTTTGACATGATAAAAATGTGATTTGAGTTGTCTAGAATGAATACATTCATTTAAGAGTTCAATTGAGATATTTTCTCTACTTCAACACAGGAAACTCATTCATCGAATCACATATTTAAACTACACTGTGAACGAGACGAATGAGAATTTTTTTCGAAAGAAATAGCAATTTGTTATAAAAAAATACACGCAAAATTATTGTGTGCCTCAAATAATATTAATTTTCCACTTATAATTCTTCTACAGACGGCCAGTGATGCCTTAAGAGGCTTACTTATATTTTTCATGAAGACGATCTGTGTTTGTTGATCAAGAAAGATCAACTATATTTTTGTATTACTCAAATCTTCACTGGCTCTTCCGTCAAAGGCTAATTACAGCTTCTGTGAATAATTAAGTTTGGACGTCAAAGTATCTATTAACCGTATGCGCTTCACATATATTTTGTTACTTTCTCAGAAATGATTTTAATCTCACTACAAATAGGTCATGGATATACCGTTGTTGAAGGAAAAGTAACACATACAATGATAACAAATTCAAGTTATTTCATTCACAATTTCCTATAATAACATAAAATATTTCAAAAGTGGAACTTCTCTGAAATTTCGAATCGAGGGAAAGAATAGTCTGATTTCTTCTTGGTGTTACTTTCTTTACATTTGATATCAAATATAGAGTAAACGTTATTTCAAGTCTTTACAGCAGATCCCCGAATATTAAGTTTATATATGGAATTGAAAACAACAAGGAATTATCATTCTTGGATGTCTAAGTGCGATTAGAAGTAATCAGTGTCTAGAATTTGATGTCTACAAAAAGATATATTCCTGATAGATCACACCATTGTCAACAACACAAAATGACGGGGTAATATTCGTAAATCTGTGGCTTTTCAAAAAACCATGGTTTCAAAGTTTATTGTTCTTTCGTATGAACCAAGCTACACTTCAAAACTGTTTGCTCACTTCAACAAATGCTTCATGTAACCTTCTTCTGAATTTCTTAATAATGTCATTTTCTTCGTTATTCAATTATTTGTCGTTTCCCTTCTCGCTTGAGATTATTTATATTTTCAATGGCAGCGGGCATAACATTTGACTGTTTTCTTCATGAACATATTGATTTCATTTTGCTGAATTTCCTTGCCTTTATTTGTGACTATTGATTGTGTATTTGTTATTTTAATACTATCATCTACTGTATCATAATGTGTTACTTCAGTATCAAACTCATTTTCATTGGACATATCAGAGGAACAGCTAGAGCTAGAACTGGCTTCATAATCTGGATCTCTGACAGATTCATCATCACTATCATGGCTGTTGATTGGTGAAACATAGTAAGTTGAAGGATGTAAGTACTTTTTTTATAGTCATTTTAGTAGGATTAATTGATTCAACAGATGCTTCGTAAATACTACTTTCTTGAAAATTAGTATTTTGTGTCTGAATTTCCAAACCCGCTTCCTCATTTCGTGTCTGATTCAAAAAATCTAATTCCACAGTTTGAACATTTTTAGAATCGAACATATTTTCCCTGTTCAGTAAGGTGATCATTTCCATAATTTCAGCAGAGCGGGTAGACGGCTGCATTATGGAATATCTTGATAGAATATAATAGTGTTTTTGCATTGTTTGATCATAATAATAATGAATTTATGTTGCGTCATTTACAGAAAAACAATCTTCTCAAACACTTCTTTTTATCTTTAATCAAAACTGATTCAATTTCACTAGTTCGGAATTCCATTGTCTAATATATAAAATGATTTGAAATCCCTGAACCAACTAAAAAATAATAATTAAAAATAAATAACTGTGAATAACAATTATTTTAAGCAAAAAAAAACCTGAAATGAAATAATAGTGAAATAAAATACAATAAAATACAATTTTTTTATTTTTATTTGTATTTCATCATGAAACATTGTCAATCACCTTCAAACAAACAAAACTGATTCAGTTTGTTTAATTTTGAAACTTACAAGATATCTATATTGTTATAAATGTAAAAGTTTATGAGGATGGGTCTATGTATGTATGTTTGTGGCTCTTTCACGACTGAATGGATTCAAATGACACTATACATAAATACAGCTCATACATTAGAATAATATATAGACTACAATTTACAAAGGTTTCATGTGATTTCGATCATTATATAACGATAAGTATTGAGTAAGTCGGAAAAGTTCTTGCTCCCTGAGAGCTATTTTGGCGTGCGCTGCATATACCGTTGGAGTAACATGAAGACAATGTACCGTAAGATTGTTTATCCCAAATAGTTCAAAATAAAAGTTCGCGATAGCATGTATCTACCTACCATAAATACAACTGAATTGGATACGTTTTTACAATAAAAATTTTAGAATATTTGTAAAATTTTTATAAAAATTGATACAATTGTCGTTATGAGTATTCAATATAGATAACCTCAGTATTTTACACTAAGTAATTTGGACGAATCGTTTAAAGGTTATCATTATAAGATTACCTTGATGAAACGCAGTAAGCCATTACGCGTCGCGTCTACTGTACGACGACGAAGGACGGTTGTGTTAGTTTTGCGAATTTCTTTGTATGTAACAAAATTCGATTTTTGAAGCTATTCCTTACTTTGTGCATTCGGCATATTTTTTTAGTTACTATATTTTTAAAGTGAAAATATAAATAAGTAGTTGTTAACGAATACCCGAAGCTGAACCTATAATCTTGAAATATTGAGGTAGGTTCTTTGTATAGCGTAAGTTAGCATCAAGACAGATAATCAGGAATTTCCACCCCAACGGGAAAAATAGGGGTTCAAAGATTGTATTGCATTTCGTCAGTTTTGAAGTTGGAAACCTGAAGTTTTGGTTTGATAAAAAATATATTGTAACTATTTGTTCAAAATGCTCTGTCACGAAACTGTCATTAGATATTATTTGTAATATTCGAAACTATTTATTATGGAAATCTGCAACAGTACAGTGCAATACTTTAAACCTTACCCGATTTCCTCTTCGTTCTATCACACTTGTCATTCGTCATATTTTTCAGTACACGTACAGTGCGTTCAGATATGAATTTTCTGTCAAATCTGACAAACCAAATACTACGTAAGCGTAGCCGCGGGTAACAACTAGTAGGTAATAAATTTGCAATTCAAATCTTATTTTTTGTTACGTGTTGGAATGCAACTTTTCTAATTTACACTATAATTTTTTTCTCTAAAGTTATAGTGTAATAGATTATAAACACTATGAACAGTTCGAAAATGTCTTTATTCTGAGCAAAAAAGTGTATTCTTACAGAAATTCATCGAAAGTATTACAACCTCATATTTGAAAATAGTTATTGTAAAGTGTACGAACTAGAAATAATACACGGCATAACACTTACCTGATTCGTCTAAACTGCCTTAACTCAAAATAGTTCATTATACATAAGCACGTTTGAGTCAACAAAATTGTCTTAACCTTAAATAATATGGTAGGTCACTCAAAAAACCGATACAACTCAAAATAATACTCTTTAATGCGAAGAATGAGCTCAATTGAATGATAAACAAACGAACATATCTGGAGATAGAACAGTAGGTACAATTATATAATAATCCGATGGCAGAATATGACGTCGCAATTTTCCTGGTTATTATGTTTTTGTCAATTGCCATTAATTTTTAAGTTGAATATTCACATTGAAACCTTGATAATTTTTGAGTTAGCTTTCGAAAAAATATATACTGGAAATAAAATTCCATTATACATTTTTTTGAAAAGTAGAACTGTATCCTCTGGCGTAGCATTCATCCCAGACACCAGAAATGTTTCAGTTCTGGTGTTTTAGATTGAATTTTTCGACCTCTTTATCTCCTAAAGACGTCACTTTGGTTGGTGAAACGCTTGTCGAGAGAAGTGTTGCAGTTGAAGAGACGTGCTTGTTTTGGATATGTCAATTTTTCGATGAACAATCAAATATATCAAGGAAAGGAATAGAAAACACTGACCAATAAGAAAGTTAAATTGATTTTACAATGTGTTCTTATGTAATAGTCAGGTAAAACTAATAAATAAAATATCATTTTGACAAGCTATATAGTATACTATACCTTAGCCATATCCTAGGGAAATACTTTTTTTTGGTTTCCATTTCGAATCTGCTCATGAACAGGTAGGGGGACAAGAGGTTACCCTTAGCTGCTCCCTCCTGTTGTTAATAAAAGCAACCTTCTACCTGGAACCGGTTTTGCTTCATACACAAATTAGTAAAAGAAACAAATTCATCAATTTCGTTATTATTGAAATTATTTTTCTCTAGTGAATCCCTGAGGTATTGTTAAGGTCTGTGGAATTGGGACGCTAAAAAACTAACATCAAAAGAAATCAAAATATTACCTTCTTGCAGAACGATGTTTTTTGTATGTTCTATAAACTCTAAAGAGTATTTTATACTAAAACCTGGTTCCGTAATAGACAAGCCTTCAAATTCTTTAGGGAGCCACTTTGCTATTTGGTAGGTAGAAGATCCAATAGCTGACACGATAGGGCGCATTGATTCCCGGTTTGTGGATTTTTGGGAGGCAATATAGGTAGTTTTGACACCGTTGGGTTGGAAACTTGTAAGTTGTCGCATTTCTTGAGGGCGTCTTTTACTACGGCAATCATCTTGATGCATCAATTCATTTGTAATAATCGAATCAATATTCACTCAGTAAGTGCTATAAGACGTCACTTTTTTTATCAATACATTTTTTGTACCCTTCGTTGAATTTCTCCAACACTTCTCAATACGGTAATTGCATTGATAGCCTTTGTAGAGATGTTCACAGTAATAAAAGGTGAAGAAACTGTGAGAGCATTAAGTGGAACTTGCATTTATTCAACATCAAACGGTCCCACTAGAACTTTATATTGCTCTATAAGTATGAGCTGGTGCTCGAATCGGCCACCATAAGCTGATTTGTCCATCTACAGATATAAAGCGTTGTTACCTCCTGCTGGATATACAAATTATTGATACTCATGAGGTCAAATTCATTCAAGAAATTGTTCAAAATAACTATCATGTTCTATTTTGCTCTATCCAAGGAGACATCTTTGAAAATGCTTCAAAAATTTTTGATCCATTATTTCGCACTAAACATCAATATGGATACATAACTTGGAACTATTTGAATTACCAGAATAATATTTTTTCCAACCAATACTACAGGTTTTTTCTGTTGTAAACTATTTTCAGAGATATACCGAATTGATATTCGAGGTAGAGATTGTAAACACAGCAATGTGTGTATTAATGGCAGATACAACTCTACAGACCAATACTTGAAATATTCATTTCGGTAGCAATCCTGAATAGAAAAATGTGTTTTTTTTATGATTGAATGTTCATATGAAAGTAATTATTTCGAAAGTATTTTTTCTTTCGTATAATTCAGTGTTTGTATGAAAGTAGTAAGAAGTGTATTGTAGTTTTTCTTCAAATATCAATATGTATAAATGAAGACTTATTGAATGAGTTATTTACTTGAATAATGACGACAAATCTCAATTTCAATAATTTTGAAGTAGAACTTCTTTACGCGCGCTTTACTTGATGAGTCAGCTGGTAAACGCGTGACGAGAGCGTAACGAAAGTTGTGATCGGGCAAGGCAAACAGAAGTTGAGAGAGAGGTATACTTAAGATAGAAAAAGAGAGAGTAACGTTTCGTATATTACTGTAGGAGCAAGAGATAGGGAGGTGCGAGCACACATTTACGGTCGAGTACGCTCTGAAGAATTAGTAGAAAACTATCATACGTTGTCACTAATTTCAGCAGGAGATTTCAATGTTGATTTCCCGTCCAAAGATGGGTAACTCTTGGTAAACTTTCAACAAGATAAATTAGAACTACAAATCAATAATAATCGAAATAAGCCTAACACAAGAAATGGAACAACATCAATGCAGTTTTCTCTAGATATCTTTCTGATTTTTATTCAAAAACATATATTGATAGAAATAAACACTGGACGCACTATGAATAACACCCTTCACATATACTAACTAAACAAGAGCGGCGTTTGTATCCGAGCATGGAAAGACACCGAATGAATTCATAATCTTCCTAACAATATTGTGTTGAATCATCACAAAAACAAAACATTTCGATATTGTAATTATACATCATCGTCTTAGCTTCCCATGACCGGCGGCGGCTCGACGAAATATTCCTCATCGGGTGATCGATTCTTACACGGCCTTCCTGACAAGGGCGACGCTCTCGACGCCTTTCTCACTCAAATAGGAATCTGTGAAGCAAAATCAATGCTTGAACTGCAATGAAAAATATGTGAAGACCTCAGCCTTCACCCGGCTCTATCACTGATGGAGTAGAGACCGAAAACAATTTCATTTAAAACATTTAAAGACCTCAGCCTTCACCCGGCTCTATCACTGATGGAGTAGAGGCCGAAAATAATTTCATTTAAAACATTTAATGACCTCAGCCTTCACCCGGCTCTATCACTGACAGAGTAGAGACCGAAAACAATTTCATTTAAAACATGTAAAGACCTCAGCCTTCACCCGACTCTATCACTGACGGAGTAGAGACCGAAAACAATTTCATTTAAAACATGTAAAGACCTCAGCCTTCACCCGACTCTATCACTGACGGAGTAGAGACCGAAAACAATTCCATTTAAAACATGTAAAGACCTCAGCCTTTACCCGGCTCTATCACTGACGGAGTAGAGACCGAAAACAAAAACTCTAAAATCTCCTTCAGGTCAACGCTCAAAGACCACTGTGTAGGTCATAATCTGAGCTGTTCATTTGCTGCTTTGGTGATAATATTAGTGCCAACTTTCTTGATTTCGTACCGACCATTTGGCAAACTCTGCACTACCTCATAGGGTCCAAGGAACTCGTAATCGCTCTTACTGATGTGCATTTGGGAGTCGCGATGCATAAGTACAAAGTCGCCTCTTGAGTAATTCACATTGTCCCGTCTTTTTTGTTAACATCATCAAGATCGCGTACTGTGGACAGTTTTTCGGCCACTCGTTGTCGGTCCAAAGAACGGTTGCGTATCGGAGTTAGATCCTTAGACATATTTCTCAATAAAGCTTGTATTAGTGGAATTGAACCCTGTATTCCCAGAAGAAGTTGAAGCGGACTTGAATTTGTTGACTTCTGAACAGTCGAATTAAGAACAAGTTGAATTTTCCATAATCCACTCGGCCATTTTGATTTCACTTTGGTTTCAATCCTCAACAAATTTCTAACAGTCCGCACGTACCGTTCAACTTGTCCGTTTCCTCTGTGTATATCTGGAGTGACAAAATGATACTCGATGTTCCAATGATCCAGATATTTCGGAAAAGTTGTATCCTTGAAAGAAGTACCAGCATCCATCATTATTCGTTTAGGTGTCCCAAATAACGATTAAATATGTAGCTTTTCACGAGACTCAGCAGTAGTTACGATTTTCATGGGCATGAGGATGCAATACTTGGTGAACGCATCTACAATTACCAAAATATGCTTGAAGCCCTCAGTTGACACCGGTAATGGACCCAAGCAGTCCAAGTGCAACGTGTGAAATGGT